>JARQOC010000001.1:588279219-588372316 GCA_033576535.1 Allobates femoralis | reverse complement strand
GACAGTAAAGTACCTGGAGGAAAAGTGACTTTTGTCTCCGCTTGTTGTCCTTTAAATGAACTTGTTTCCCTCCAGGAACGCTGCCCCGGAGGTCCAGCCCTACCTGTAGGGGACTTTACCACACTAGCCGCATTACCAACCACCTCCGGCGGACTGCGGCTACGCTGGTGACCCATCACCAGAAATTACAGGTGGCGTCACGACAACATTGCATATAATCCCCTGTACATACTACCCCTTTTTAAAAGATATCCCAGGACACAGGATCAGGCGTGGCCACCACTTCCCATGACAACAGGAGTGTTAACCCTTTGCAGTCTGACACCAGAGTACCCCAAAGCCTGGGCGCTACACATACCTGTCTCTTCTTCAGCGAGACGCTTCAGTTTGCGTTGAGATTCTTCAGCCTGCAAAATATGAGAAGCTGGTAAAGGCTTACAATTTCCAGTCAAGACGTAAAAGGAACATAAGTCAAAAACCAACACCCGCCCACTGTTCATGCCCTAATGGTCTCTCCTACACTAAGTGTTGGGGAGGGGCGGCCATTATCTTTCACGAGCCGCCATTTGAGTCAATAGGACAACCATTGCTAGTAGTCTATGGAAGCAGGATCAGAGCCCTGAAAACCTCCTTCAGCCCCTCTTCTGTTTAGTAGGTCCCCCGAGTATCATGCAAAAAAATTGCTTATAGATTAAGGAGTATGGTTTCCTTAATAGAATGGCAGTGTCAGGAGTACGAGATAATTGGCAGCAAGTGAACAACCAGCTCTTCAAGCCGATGTGTTGGTGGAAGACAAAATGGAAAAGAGCAAGGATCTGAGCACCCCCGACACAGGGCTGCCCGCCTTCGTGGGCAGCGCCCCCGACACAGGGCTGCCCGCCTTCGTGGGCAGCGCCCCCGACACAGGGCTGCCCGCCTTCGTGGGCAGCGCCCCCGACACAGGGCTGCCCGCCTTCGTGGGCAGCGCCCCCGACACAGGGCTGCCCGCCTTCGTGGGCAGCGCCCCCGACACAGGGCCCGCCCGCCTTTGTGGGCAGCGCCCCCGACACAGGGCCCGCCCGCCTTCGTGGGCAGCGCCCCCGAGACAGGGCCCGCCCGCCTTCGTGGGCAGCGCCCCCGACACAGGGCCCGCCCGCCTTCGTGGGCAGCGCCCCCGACACAGGGCCCGCCCGCCTTCGTGGGCAGCGCCCCCGACACAGGGCCCGCCCGCCATCGTGGCAGCGCCCCCGACACAGGGCCCGCCCGCCATCGTGGGCAGCGCCCCCGACACAGGGCCCGCCCGCCATCGTGGGCAGGGCCCCCGACACAGGGCCCGCCCGCCATCGTGGGCAGCGCCCCCGACACAGGGCCCACCCGCCATCGTGGGCAGGGCCCCCGACACAGGGCTCACCCGCCATCGTGGGCAGCGCCCCCGACACAGGGCCCACCCGCCATCGTGGGCAGCGCCCCCGACACAGGGCCCACCCGCCATCGTGGGCAGCGCCCCCGACACAGGGCCCACCCGCCATCGTGGGCAGCGCCCCCAACACAGGGCCCACCCGCCATCGTGGGCAGGGCCCCCGACACAGGGCTCACTCGCCATCGTGGGCAGCGCCCCCGACACAGGGCCCACCCGCCATCGTGGGCAGCGCCCCCGACACTGGGCCCACCCGCCATCGTGGGCAGCGCCCCCGACACTGGGCCCACCCGCCATCGTGGGCAGCGCCCCCGACACTGGGCCCACCCACCATCGTGGGCAGCGCCCCCGACACTGGGCCCACCCTCCATCGTGGGCAGCGCCCCCGACACTGGGCCCACCCGCCATCGTGGGCAGCGCCCCCGACACTGGGCCCACCCACCATCGTGGGCAGCCATTCGACACAGGGCCCACGAGATAATTGGCAGCAAGTGAACAACCAGCTCTTCAAGCCGATGTGTTGGCGGAAGGCAAAATGGAAAAGAGCAAGGATCTGTGCGCCCCCGACACAGGGCCTGCCCACCTTCGTGGGGAGCAGCCAGTATGTAGTGGTTAGTACCAACTAAAATGTTAGTCCAAGAAACTAATTAATGACTTACTGACAGGGCAATGGACACCATTTGCGCCCTAATGAATGCAAGGAGAGAAGGATAGCCCGTCTGGTCCGAACCCCCACAAGAGTTATAGCAACTCAAATGGTTGAAAATAGTTAATGCTGTATATAACACTGGGGAACAATTTGAAAAAAAAATTCTGTTGAGTTAGGTTTTTGAGCTGATTTATACTAAAATTGACATGCTGATTCCAAAAATGTAGTCAGTTTTTTTCTAGCACTTCAAGTTTTTCCTCCACAACTTACCTGCCAGAGAAGCACAATTGCACTGATATCTGTAATAATAATAATAATAATAATAATAATAATGTGATGCCCCCTGAGGAAGCATCAGGGAAACGCGTTGGGGCGTCCCCTAGTGGTCATCTCCACATCTGGCACTAACATGGGTAAGCTTGAGTTCAAAATCTATGTTGCTAAGTATGATGTATAATAGGTTAGAGTTATTAGTCAGTGGTTGTTGTGTTAGTAGGGCGATATGCTATTGAACCCTCTATACACTAGAAGCTGCAGCTCTTGGCCATATTTATACTAGGACTGCACATTGGTTCCTGTTAATAAATGCTACCATGATTATGTCCTGAAGTGGGAGACAAGAAGACCCTAACCCCTTAGTGTCCTCTTAATCCAGATCCATGTATAACTTATCTTTTATACGTTCTGAGCACTTTGTACCTGCATTTTTATCTCCTTGATGAATTAATAAAAGCATCTTTATGAAAAGCAGTGAAATTTGTGCTCTAAGTTATTGGGTCAAAAACTCTCCATAACCTAAGTCAGTATGTTTAATGTAATATGTAGGAGAGTCCTAATATTTTGTAAATATTATTCATGTTTATCCTGGATATATAAAAAATATCTGTAATAAGACTTGCTATCTGATTACAATATATATATATATCCTTTGTAAAAAACATGATAGTGTGAAAAAACATATTTGTCATGCCTATTTCTTATATATTTCATTTTTTGTTCATATTTGTACTATTTAAAAAAAACAAAACACTTTTTAGATACAGTAGTTTACATATTTTTGAGAAGACAAAAATCCTATAGTTCAAAAACTTGACGTGATAGAGAAAAACTGAGATCATTTCTGGATTCAGCATCCAAAAATTAATTAAGAACAGTTGTCTGACCTAACTCCTAAAAAATTGTGTTCCCCAGTGTAATAGATAGGTGTCAGATGCCACAATGTATCACAGCTTGCAGGGAAGCCACAGTCAGGGGATTTATTTCAACAGCTGATCGCGGTATGGACAGGGACACTAACTTTGCAGAATCCCTTCAATTCATACTCTTGTTTTATGGACTGACTAGAAGACTTCTCACATGTACCTTTGACTGTTCTGCTCTTGAGTAGTGATAATAAAAGAGGTTGAAGTCCTTTGTGCACTCCGGCCTCAATTCATAGAGTCCTCGTCCTGTTAAACCCGGCTTTCTTAAGACAAAAAAAAAAGAAACAATATTTTAGATAGAGAACGGCTCCTGACCGCAGCAAAATGAAGAAATGGAGCCACAGCTTACTTGAACGATGCAATAGACTCAATCACTTGCTCCATTCCAGTTTCCCTATTTTCCTGTACAAAAAAGAACATCATATGAACAAACTGAGCACAATTACGGCAACTCCCCCATCAGTCAATATGCAGGAGGCAAGTGCAAGCCATCAGGGGCCACAATACACGGAACAAAAGGTAAAATGAACAAAAAGAGAATTTTGTTTACGTACCGTAAATTCTTTTTTCTTTAATCATCAATGGGAGACCCAGACAATGGGGTTTAGGGCACTGCCCTCCGGAGGTCACACTAGGTACTACAAGTTTGTAGACACCGCCTCCTCCGCTTATAAACCCCTACCGCAGGGAACATCCTCAGTTTGGTCCATAAGCTGCGAGGAGGAAATAAACCACACCCGAAACATCGGGAAGAATGCCGTGCACAGACGGTTTAACAACCCGGCAAACACTGTCTCAACAGAGAACAGAGCAAATGCAAAACATGCAAAGGAACAACTGGGTGGGTGCTGGGTCTCCCATTGATGATTAAAGAAAAAAGAATTTACGGTACGTAAACAAAATTCTCTTTTTTCTGGTCATCATAATGGGAGACCCAGACAATGGGGATGTCCTAAAGCAATACCCCAGGGCGGGAAGAGTTCCTCAACAAGACGGATAACATATGGTTCCCTTTAAAGGTGGGCAACCGCCGCCTGGAGAACCCGCCTGCCCAAACTTGCATCCGCAGAGGCATGGGCATGCACCATATAGTGCTTAGAGAAAGTGTGCAGGCTGGACCAGGTGGCTGCCTGACACACCTGTAGAGCAGACGCTCGATGTCGCAAAGCCCAGGAGGCACCAACGGCTCTGGTAGAGTGAGCCTTCAATCCCACCGGGAGAGGCAACCCAGAAGCCCGGTAAGCCTCTTGAATGGAAGCCTTAATCCATCTGGCCAATGTCGACTTTGATGCCGCGGACCCCTTACAGCGACCTGTCGTAAGAACAAATAAGGAATCCGAACTCCTAAAGGAGGCGGTCCTGGACACATAAATGCGTATAGCTCTCACGAGATCCAGAGTATGGAGGTCGCGTTCAACCTGATGAACGGGAGCGGGGCAAAATGATGGGAGAACAATCTCCTGGTTCAGGTGAAAAGTTGAAACCACCTTCGGCAAGAATTCTGGCCGAGGACGCAACACCACCTTGTCTTGGTGAACCACCAGAAAGGGCGACTTGCACGAAAGTGCAGCCAATTCTGAGACCCTTCTCAGAGACGTAATTGCCACCAGAAAGGCCACTTTCTGAGACAGACGAGATAGAGAAACATCTCTTAGTGGCTCAAACGGTGGTCTCTGTAATGCCGCCAGGACCATGTTAAGGTCCAAAGGTCTCTTGTAGGGCGGAACCATCCGTGACACCCCCTGCAGAAATTGACGGACCTTCGGGAGGAGCGCCAATCGCCTGTCAAACAGCACTGAAAGTGCTGATACTTGACCTTTCAGGGAGCCAAGGGATAATCCCAATTCCAAACCCGACTGTAGGAAAGCCAACAATGTCGGGATGGCCAAGGGCCACGGAGACCGTCCACCAGAGGCACACCAAGTAAAAAAGATTTTCCACGTCCTGTGGTACATCTTCCTTGAAACTGGCTTCCTAGCCCGATTCATAGTGGCAACCACCGTAGGGGAGAAACCCCTGGATGTCAGTAGCCAGGCCTCAAGAGCCATGCAGTCAATCTGAGGGCCCTGGAATTGAGGTGGAAGAATGGGCCTTGCGCGAGTAAATCTGCGCGGTCTGGAAGAGCCCACCTGTGTCCGCCTGACAGTTGCCACAGGTCCGGATACCAGGACCTCCTGGGCCAATCTGGAGCCACTAGAATGGCTACCCTGCACTCCGACCTGATTTTCCACAGCACCCTGGGAATCAGAGCCAGAGGTGGGAACACATACGGCAGACGGAATCTGGACCAAGTCAAGACCAGAGCGTCCGCTCCCAGAGATTGGGGATCCCATGACCTCGGCATGTATTGTGGCACCTGATGATTCAGCCGTGAGGCCATCAGATCCACGTCCGGAGTGCCCCATCTGCTGCAGATGTCCTGGAAGACGTCTGGATGAAGAGACCACTCTCCGGCGTCCATCCCCTGTCGGCTCAGATAGTCGGCCTCCCAGTTTTCGACCCCTGGGATGTGAACTGCGGATATCAGGCAGTTGTTGTCCTCCGCCCAGGATAGAATGCGGTGGACTTCGGCCAGAGCCTCTGCACTCCTGGTTCCTCCTTGATGATTTATATAAACGACGGCCGTCGCATTGTCGGACTGAACCCGAATGGGTTGTCCTGAGAGGAATCTCTGAAAAGCCAGGAGTGCCAGATAGACCGCCTTGATCTCCAGCACGTTGATCTGCAACGCCGACTCCGACTGAGTCCAGAGGCCTTGGGCCCTGTGGTGTAAGAACACCGCTCCCCAGCCCTTCAGACTGGCGTCGGTGGTCACCACTAACCAGGATGGTTTCAGGAAGGATCGGCCCCGAGACAAGTGATGTGGCTGTAGCCACCACTGCAGGGAATCCCTGGTCGGTTGGGAAAGGGTCACCAGCCGATTCAGAGAAATCGACCTTTTGTCCCACCTGCGGAGGATCTCCAGTTGGAGAGGACGGAGGCGAAATTGTGCAAAAGGCACCGCCTCTATTGCTGCCACCATGCGCCCCACCAGCATCATCAACACCCGTAGGGATGATTGTGGGGACAGGAGGACTGCTTGCACTCCTGAATGGATCGCCATCTGTTTGACTCGTGGCAGAGACACCAGGGCTGAGGCAGTGTTGAAGTCCATGCCCAAGTATGTCAAAGACTGGGTCGGAACTAGCGTTGACTTCTGAATATTGAGGAGCCAACCGAACTGTTCCAGAGACCTCATGGTCACATCCAGGCTCTCTTGACAAAGGTGTTCTGATGGCGCCCTGACCAGTAGGTCGTCTAAATAGGGAATGACGGCATGTCCCTGCACGTGCAGGAGAGCCATCATGGAGGCCATCACTTTTGTGAACACCCGCGGTGCCGAGGCCAACCCGAACGGCAGCGCCACAAATTGGAAGTGTTCTTCCCCCACTGCGAATCTCAACCAGCGCTGATGAGCCGGTGCAATGGGCACGTGAAGGTAAGCGTCTCTGATATCTATGGACGCTAGGAAGTCCCCCTGTGACACAGCTGCGATCACGGAGCGCAGTAATTCCATACGGAACTTCCGAACCAACACGTGATGGTTGAACAACTTCAGGTCCAGCACCGGGCGGAAGGATCCGTCCTTCTTTGGGACGATAAAGAGGTTGGAGTAAAAACCCCTGAACCTCTCCCCGGACGGCACCGGTATCACCACTCCGTCCCTGCGGAGACCCTCCAACACCACGAAAAAAGCCTGAGCCTTTTCTGATGATGGGACCGACCGATGGAATCGGGATATCGGTTTTGACGTCAGCTCTATCCTGTAACCTCGCGAGATCACGTCTCGAACCCACTGATCTTGAACGTGAAGTAGCCATTTGTCCTGAAAGCGAGACAAGCGGCCCCCCACCTGTGGGGAGGCAGGAAGGGAGAGCGAGTCATGTAGAGGCGGGTTTGGGGGTGGCAGCTGCCGCCCCCGCCGTCTTCTTTGGGCGATTCTTAGAGCGCCACTGAGAAGCGGGCTTTCCCCCTCGGTCCGTGCGAGCGGACGGTGCTGATGACTGCGAACTGGAACGAAAGGACCACTGTTTTGGGTTCCTTTTAACGGTATAGCGTGGCTTAGGCTTATTCTGCGGTATCTTAGACTCAGCAGAATCCTTTATCAGCTTGTCCAGTTCGGTGCCAAAAAGCCTGTCACCAGCGAACGGAAGATTCTGCAAAATCTTCTTGGATGTGGTATCTGAGTCCCAAAGACGCAGCCACAACAATCTGCGGATCGCTATAGCATTGGCCGAAGCCACAGCTGAGCGAGTGGCGGTTTCCAGAGTCGCCGTCCTGGCGTAGTCCGCATAGGCCCTTGCCCTCTCGGTAAGTGCCAGGACCTCTGGACTGCATCTTGCCAGGTCAGAGATACCATCCAAGCAGGTAGTAATCGCTTGTAAGGTCCAGACCGTAGCAAAATTAGGGGCAAAGGAAGACCCCACAGCCTCATAGGAAGACTTGGCGAGTTGCTCGACCTGTCTATCAGTCGCATCCTTCAGCGAGGAGCTATCAGAGGCAGAGAAAAGGGAGCGTGCAGCAATCCTGGTCATGGAAGCATCCACCTTCGGGGACTGCGACCACTCCTGAAGCACCTCCTGGGGGAAGGGGAAGCGATTGTCCTTGGGTTTACGGACATAACGCCGCCCAGGATGTAACCTGGGAGCTCTAACCACCCTTCCAAAATTAGTGTGGTCCATGAAGGAGCCACTCGGTCTAGCCTCCGGCCGCAGCCATTGATAGACCTCCTTCGGGTGCACCGTCACCTCCTCAGGGGGTGTCACGAGACGTAAGGTCTCGTTGATAGAGGACACCAGATCCTCCACCCCGTCTGGTGGTTCAGATACAGACACAGACCCGAAATTTGAACCCCCATCATCGTCCTCACCATCAGAGGAACGCTCCTCCTCAGAGAGAGCCTGGAGCTCGGGTGACTCCTCACGACGAGCCCGCTTAAGGGGTCTCACAGCAGAAGAGGGAGACGCCCGGGGGTAACTGGACGGAGTAACTGGGCTATCCAGCCTCCTATTAAGTGCCTCCAGGGATTGCGACATGGAGGACAGCTGGGACAACAGAGATTCATTGATCTTATTCTGCGTCTCCCATGGCCCTGAGATCACCTGAACCTCAGGGTATAGCACCGGAGCTGCTGACTCAGCAGTGTCAGTCCGGGCCTCTGGGCGTCCGCAGTTATTGCAGGACCCCTCCACCAGTGTTCCATTGCATGTAGCACAGGTAATGGTGGTCTCTGCCGCCTTAGCAGCACGCTTCCTAACTGAGGACATCGCCACAGTAGGGGAAAATAAGCCAAATTGCAGACAAAAAAACCGGGAATCCCGGTGGCTTACCGACCGCAGTAAAGCGGTAGGAGGAAGCGGTGTGTGTGTGTGACCTCCGCGACGGTTTCCGGTCTCCCCTTGGAGTGCAGGCGCACGCTGCATACAGATCCCAGCCGGGAAGTGAGGGTAAAGATGGCCGCCGACAGAGAAACTGTGGGCGGCGCCGAAAACACGCGGGAAACACACACACACGCCCAGCGATGACGTCACCGCACAGGCTGCTTCCCATCCTCCAAGCAGCCTCAGCATGAGGGTGCCGGAGCCCGCAGCGCGGGAAATAGTGTAAAATACTACACACAGACTGCACACAAACAACCATCCGCAGCCCACGGCCTCAGCCCCTGTGACACACAGGGCGGTCAGCCAGGGTGACCCCAGCACAGGGTACACCAGCAGATCCGCGGACCCGAGGGTAACGCGCGGTCTGAGTGTCAGGACACATAAAGTGACCGACACTACCCCCAGGCACTTTACAGGAGACACAGAGTGCCTCAGTGCCGGTCCGGTCTGTAAGCACTATTTAGGGAGGCCTCGGACGGGGGTTCAGCACCAGTCCGGAGTGTAAGCACCATTTAGGGAGGCCTCGGACTGGGCTGGCTCCAGTCCGGTCTGTAAGCACCATTTAGGGAGGCCTCGGACGGAGCGGAGCTGTGCAAGGCTCCCATCTCCCACTCTCCAGAGCCCCCCAGAGAGGGATGGAAAGGAGCGCGACAGCGTACCGGGAGAACACAAAGTGTCCAGGCTCAAGGCCCTCCGGTACCTCCACCTGCGTGTTCCACAAGGGTGAGCGGGGAGGCTGTCGCAGGTCCCGACCGGAACCATTTTACCTTGTCTTCAGACGCCATCACGTAAGCTGTGAGAATGCAGTGAAGTGCAAGCAAAGCGTGATCCTCCGAGCACACTAAGTTTAAAACTGGGGATGTTCCCTGCGGTAGGGGTTTATAAGCGGAGGAGGCGGTGTCTACAAACTTGTAGTACCTAGTGTGACCTCCGGAGGGCAGTGCCCTAAACCCCATTGTCTGGGTCTCCCATTATGATGACCAGAACAACCATATTTAGTACTGTTTGGTTATACTATGTAACATATTACATAGAATTAAAGAGATTGTTTTAAAATTACAATTTATCACTTCTCCATAGGGCAATGTCTTATCGTTGGGGGTCTCTTTGATCACAAGGGTCGTATACGTGTCCATTGTCTCTAAGACTGGTGAATGTATTCGAGCTCTGTACTCCGCTAAACCAGTTTAATAAATAATAAATGAACTGCAGGGCACCGTATCCCTATACTCATGGTTGGTGCTGCTCCCAGTATAGTGACCACCAGTATCCAGACACTTATCTCCTCCCTAGGTGAAGTCTGGTGAGTTAACTGTGGGACAACCCATTTAAAGCACGTAGGTCACCAGATTTCACAGAACAAAATGTTATTCAATTGATTTTTTACACCTGATGAGACGGATGTACTTGCTTTGAAAATCCATGTCAGAGTGACTGTACAATCCTGAAAATAAGGAGTCCAGCACCTGAATAAAATCCCAAGTGTATTAAGTCACCGTCTACTGAGCCTGAATGACAGCTGCAGCTTGTACTAAGCAGTGTGAGATTTCAGCAAGGAAGAGGGACATTGAGGAGCTAAACTCAGCCTAGGAGATGGAGTCTCTTCCATAAGGGATAATAGATAATAGATACCATGAGACCCATGTAGTAATGTTTTATGCATTTACCTGTAAATTAGAAAACTACATAGTTTCAGGTTTTAAGCTAATAAAATCAGAACCACCCTGATTAATCACTAACCACAGGGACCATCTATAAAACTGTTCATCAATGTAGTGCTACAAGGACAGTCTGGCAACCTTACATCTTCAGGCAGCGCCTTCACCAGCTCACTGTGAGCCATAGGTCGTATGCTCAGTTGATGGATGATCTCACGTTTTATTTCATCCGCGGCGGTCACATGCCCGACACCGGGGCAAAACCGTTCACCTGTGTTGTGGACAACAAACAATCAGCCCTAAGTTTACTTGTACCTCAAAGCTGCAAGACAACTCAAGAATGGAGTAAAAGGGATTTGCAGCACAAGAAGATTGACAATAAGTAGTATCTGTTTCAGTAGCACGGAAAGCAACAGAACAAGCGTTATGATGCACATATTTATGTATTATTGTCTTACCAACTATCATAATGATCAGATGCAACATCTCTTCAATCAGGGTGTTATTCTGCTGCACCAGATCCTGAACGGAGACAACAAAGACTCATCACATACAATCATCTCAAACTGAAATCGGTTTTGCTATAAAACATTTTACCAAAAGTCCTAAGTATTGTTAATAGCAGTTTTCAATGTTTTTCTTACAATGCTTGAAGACAACTTATCAGCTGATTACACTGATGGTAGCGGTGAAGGATCCAATTTTTGGTTGCTGAGTAATCTTCCTGTAAAATGTTCATCTGATGACATAATCTGTGCATTGCTTGTGCTGCGGGTGGGACTTGATGGGGTAGGGTGTGCTTCCCTGACCGCCTCCTCCACTCCCGCGGCCTCCTCCTTCACTCCTGCGGCCTCCTCCTTGAAAATGTACATCAACACCATCACCATGATTGCTGTGAGCAGTACGTGTGCAGTGTGATTTTGAGGCTGGTCTGTGGGTCTTCAAGAAAATGGCACTGGATGCGGCGCATACGCAGACAGATTTCAGCTCAATGACCTCTTCAATAAGCCAGCGGCACCATTTTAGTGAAGACTATGCACAGTGTGATTCTACAGACTGTCTTCAATAAAATGGTGCCAGTTGCGGTGCATGCAAAGAGAGTTTGGCTTACTGAGTCTTTGACTTGAAATCTCGATGCCATCTTATCGAAGACCTGCATAATCAAACTGTGTCGCCCTCTGTAATTTTTGAGGAGGCATGGAATTTTGAAAAGGAGGCAGGTCACTGCAGGCAGACAGAAGGGTGGAGAAGAGGACGACCCAACCTCCAAGTGCTGCTCCGGTGTACAAGCAATGCACGGTTGACGTCATAATGAAAACGTTAAGAGGAAGATTATTTGGCAACCACAGATGGGATGACTTCACCGCAAGTGTAGGGAATAAAGGATATATTTGGGCGTATTAATCAAGCCAGAATGCAGCTATTCCTATAGCAGCCATTTTGTTCACTTCAAGGAAAGAGTTCTCCAACTTTTGCCCCATGGACTAATTCATCAAAACTAAAGTCATTTCAAATGGCAACTTTATGGCTTTAAGGAACACTAAAAGAAATCTTGAAAAAAAAATATGCTAGCTAGTAAAGGTTACATTTGTAGACCAAGCAGGGGAAAAATTATGGAATCACCCTGTAAATTTTCATTCCTAAAACTAACACCTGCATCAAATTAGATCTGCTCGTTAGTCTGCATCTAAAAAGGAGTGATCACACCTTGGAGAGTTGTTGCACCAAGTGGACTGACATGAATCATGGCTCCAACACGAGGGAGGTCAATTGAAACAAAGGAGAGGATTATCAAACTCTTAAAAGAGGGTAAATCATCACGCAATGTTGCAAAAGATCTTGATTGTTCACAGTCAGCTGTGTCTAAAATCTGGTCTAAATACAAACAACATCGGAAGGTTTTTAAAGGGAAACATACTGGTAGACCAAGGAAGACATGAAAGCGTCAAGACCGGAAACTTAAAGCAATATGTCTCCAAAACAGGAAATGCACAACAAAACAAATGAAGAACGAATGGGAGGAACCTGGAGTCAATGTCTGTGACCGAACTGTAAGGGTACTGTCACACTTGGCGACGTACCAGCGATCCTGACAGCGATCCGACCTGCTGGGATCGCTGTTGGGATCGCTGGTGAGATGTCAAACAGTAAGATCTCACCAGCGACGCAGCAACGATCCAGAATGATATGGAGGTCATTGGGACCCTGTTTCTCAAACCTGTACTATTGAGATCGTTGTCCCTGTCAAACACACCGATGCATGCTGCCCAGTGGGACCGCAGCGATCAAAAAATGTTCCAGGCAACACTTACACGACCAGTGATCTCACAGCAGGGGCCTGGTCGTCAAAGTGTCTGCTGGCTAAGTGTCAAACACAGCAAGTTCGCTGGCTAGGTCGCTGTTGCGCCACCAAATTTGTGACTTAACAGCGATCTCGCTTAGGGCCCTTTCACATCAGCGGTATTTTCAAATCGCGGCAGATGTGGTGAAAAAACCGCATCTGCCGCGATTACCGCATAACCACGACACTTGCGGCAAGCCCCATGCAATGTCTATGGGGCTTGCGGTAAGGGTGCGGCAAGTGCGGTTTCGGCACTTGCGGCCGCGAAAAAAACCGCTGCTTGCAGCGTTTATTTTTGCGGCCGCTCCTGCCGCAAGTGCCGAAACCGCATTTGCCGCACCTGCCGCACCCTTACCGCAAGCCCCATAGACATTGCATGGGGCTTGCCGCAAGTGTCGCGGTTATGCGGTAATCGTGGCAGATGCAGTTTTTTCACCGCATCTGCCGCGATTTGAAAATACCGCTGATGTGAAAGGGCCCTAAGTGTGACGGGGGCTTTAGAAACCGCCTAAAGGAAATGGGATTTACATACAGAAAAGCTAAACAAAAGCCATCATTAACACCTAAACAGAAAAAAACAAGGTTTCAATGGGCTAAGGAAAAGCAATCGTGGACTGTGGATGACTGGTTGAAAGTCATAAATCAGTGATGAATTGAGAATCTGCATTTGACAAGGTGATGATGCTGGAACTTTTGTTTGGTGTTGTTCCAATGAGATTTATAAAGATGACTGCATGAAGAGAACATGCAAATTTTCACAGTCGATGATATAGGGCTGCATGTCAGGTAAAGGCACTGGGGAGATGGCTGTCATTACATCTTAAATAAATGCCCAAGTTCACATTGATATTTTGGACACTTTTCTTATCCCATCAATTGAAAGGATGTTTGGGGATGATGAAATCATTTATCAAGATGATAATGCATCCTGCCATAGAGCAAAAACTGTGAAAACATTCCTCAAAAGAAGACACATAAGGTCAATGACATGGCCTGCAAATAGTCTGGATCTCAATCCAATTGAAAATCTTTGGTGGAAGTTGAAGTAAATGGTCCATGACAAGGCTCCAACCTGCAAAGCTGATCTGGCAACAGCAATCAGAGAAAGTTGTGGCCAGATTGATGATGATGTACTGTTTGTCACTCATTAAGTCCATGCCTCAGAGCCTACAAGCTGTTATAAAAGACAGAGGTGGTGCAACAAAATACTAGTAATGTATTTGAGTGTTATTTTGTGTGCTTGTTTGTCATGATTCCATAATTTTTTCCTCAGAATTGAGTGATTCATAATTTTCCCCCCTGCTTGGTCTACAAAAGTTATCGTTACTTGCTAGCACATTTTTTTTTTTCAAGATTTCTTTTAGTGTTTGTTCAAACCATAAAGTTGCCATCTGAAATGACTTTAGTTTTGTGCCATGTCTGTGATCTGCTTTTTTTCTACAAAATTAAACAACTGAATGAACATCCTCCGAGCCCAGTGATTCCAAAATTTTTGCCAGAGGTTGTAGCATTAAAATGTCACCACATATCACTCCCATAAACATGACATTCATAAATAGGACACCTGGAGAGGTATAGGATTGTAACACATTTCTGCTTAACCCTCCTGTTGTTCGGGTCTACCATACACTTATAATGTTCCAGTTATTTTTGACCGGACCTATAAAAGTCTTGATAGCTAATTTAAGTGAATTATTTGAATACCTGTTGCATTATTATACTGTATGTGAACATGTTTGTTCACAAACAAATGAAATTAAATATTCATTTTTGACAGAACAGAACATCAGGGTTAACTGTGCAACCTTCCTAGCTACCCCAAAATTAATATTGGCCAGTGGGATGACCACAGACATGTCGTGTGTCCTACCATTGGAAAGCAAAAATCATAACCAAAAATATGAGAGCATTATCTTCCACCTATGATGTTCCCAGGCAGAGTTATAGGAAAGGCTACATTTTCATAGCCATTTGTTGTTTAGGTATAGAAAACCAGCCCACATGAGGTCTCTAGTGGGAGGTTGGTTGGTAGGGGTGAGGTATTTAATAAAAGCCCACTGCCATATTTTGTCAGCATATTACTTTGACGAGGACCCCATTACATCAAGTGGCAAAGTATACCCAAGGGTACCCGGTGGCCCGACAATGCCTCGATGTGACCACCAGCAGCAAAAGAAACCAGTAACTGAACTACACATTTGTCTGTAAATTTGTATGTAATTCGTTTATCTTTTCTTTGAATAATTAAGGCTGCTTTCACATCAGCGGTTTTTGCCGATCGCGGCAGATGCGGTGAAAAAAAAGTGCCGATACCGCACTTGCCGCAAGCCCGCATAGACATTGTATGGGGCTTGCCGCAACCGTGTCGCAAGTGCAGCGGTAATCGCGGCAGATGCCTTTTTTCACCGCGTCTGCCGCGATTACCGCTGCACTTGCGGCACGGTTGCGGCAAGCCCCATACAATGTCTGTGCGGGCTTGCGGCAAGTGCGGTAATGGCACTTGCGGCAGGTGCAGCCGCAAAAAAACGTGGCTGACCGCGTTTTTTTTACACGGCCGCACCTGCCGCAAGTGCCGAAACTGCACTTGTCGCACACTTACCGCAAGCCCCATAGACATTGCATGGGGCTTGCCGCAACTGTGCTGCAAGTGCAGCGGTAATCGCGGCAGATGTGGTGAAAAAAACGCTGATGTGAAAGTACCCTTACATCTGTAATATCAGTTTATAAATTTAATATCAAGTTGCTCTCTTATCTCGATCACAAAACTCCCACATCCATGTGCTCGTTTAACATTACACGCTACCTGGGTTGGTTTCTGACCCGCTAGAAGCCTGTTCATCGACCAGGGTTATATCAAACAAGAAATTGGAGACAGCAATCGGTGCTCGTGTTACTCAGGACCTCTTCAAGTGGCAGGGTGGTGGTGGTTATATGTATTTCTGACTGGAAAGCACATACCACACTTACTGAGGGCGCCTTCGTAAACCAGCAGTGACAGGGCAGATGTGGTGCCTCTTATTCTAAGTCAGTTCCCGAAATGTCCTGATAAGAGGGGCGCTAGAGAGCTGCCAGGTTCAGTGGCAAATTTGACACAGCAAATATCAATGTAATCATCACAGTGACATTAAAGCTGATGCTTTACTGTATAATGATAAATTCTGCTGACAGGTTCTTTTACATGAAATAAAAAAAATAAATAAAAAAAAAAACACTTTCAGAATGCAAAACATAATTACATTGCTAACAGAAGTAGACTTCCTCTTCTGGCAGCAGAGTATAGTCCCTGCTCACTTCCTATGCAGGGAACGTTTCGGCCCATACTCCATTTCTTACAGAGCCTCTGCTCCTTTCCTGACAACTGAATTTGCTTCTTTAGTGTTCAGGATCACTATACAGGCACTCGAGTGACTGAGCATGTGCGACCACAAGTTTTTGGTTGAATATCCCCATAGCTATAAACATTAAACAGCAGATTGTGCCATTCTACATAAATACATTTCAGGGGATCTTTAACAACAAATTATCAATTTTTCAGATCTAAATAATAAATGATAATTAAAGAGGAGTGGGTTTGAGGGGGCTGATCACCAGTTATTCATGTCATTCTTGGGACTGGTCATCAATATCAGATAGGAGCTGTTCTGCAATACCAAGTAGCAGACACGACACTGGAGCTCCATTCATTCACTGTGTTTACATCCAGCAGATGGAGAAGTGTATAGAAGCTGATCAGTGGGGGTCCTGTTATCGGACCTCTATCGATGGGATATGGATGATGGATCATCAATACGCAGAGAAATCAATCTCGTGTTTAGTGACATATTTGAAGTCCAACGTGAACATACCATTGTCTTAGTAAAGCAGTACCTTGTTTGTGCTGTCTTTTCTGAACCTCTTCCCATAATCAGGAGTGCCAAATATCTGAAAGAGCTCAAATCGGCTGAGGACGATCATCAAAAAATGATTTGGATCCATCATTGAAGCTCCAGCCTGGGAAAATATTATATTAGAGTATTTATCATCCGGAAGTACGTCAGCTTTATAGACTTTAAAAAAATAAAATGTGTTCTGTTTTCTTGATTTGCAGATTAAAAACTACTATAAATGCGATCACTGCTCCCACAGGGGTCGGCACTTGGGAGATGGGGATTATACACTGCACAGCCCCTTATCAGTCATGAGTTGGGGGGGAAACCGGGGACAAGTCCTTATATCCCAGAAAGAAGAAAAACTTTACATGGCACCTGCTCAATTATGACTGGACGTCCGTAGGTCTCCAGAAAGAGCTGTCCTTTGAAAAGGCTGATAAAGGAGAGGCATCTCTCTTAAGGTACCGTTACACGGCACGATGTTGGAATGATGTCCGCAACAATCTCGTGGGAGCGTGGTCGTTGCAGATATCGTTTTGACACCGTTGGCGAGATGTCACACGTCCAGATAATCGTGATCAACTTACCAATGATGTTGTGAGCAGGTATCATTCGCAAAACCCGCGTATTGATCCCTGCTCATTGCTGTGAATGGGCGAAGTCGTAAACAACATAGTTATCGCAGTGTCACACAACGATATACCAGGTTGGCTGATCGTTGATCGTGTGGTTTGAGAACATATTCTCAAACCTGTGATCAGCGATCCAACGATTAATCGTTACAACTTGGCAGAGTCACACGCAACAAGGTCGCTGAAATGCCTCCAAACCAGTGACGTATCAGCGATGTCGTGCCATGTAACGGGGCCTTAAGGATTACACCTAGAATACCTAATGAAGGGATCATCACGGGGGTGGTCCACCTTTTGGGACTTAAACCGTTAACAAGACATATGACACACGTGTGTGATAAGTTGCCTCCCCCCCTGCATATCTCAGCTGATAAGATCAGCTGAGATACGTAGCCAACAGAGGCGATCGGATCTGCAATTTGATTGCCACTGTTAATCCTTTGGATCTCACACGCATTTCCCGGCAGCGCGATCTAAAGCCCCGCGGGGGGATCGCAGATCCCATGGAACGATCACGGGACCTCCATGGTTTACTTGGACAGCCCCGGGTCCTCCGATGACCCCGGAAGCTGTTGGGACTCACTTTCTGTGATCACTTCCCCTATGTACTGAAATGCTACAGCTCATCAGTGCAAAGGACAAGCGATCGCAGTATGCAGCACCGAGGCCCTCTCTAGGGACCTGTGTGAAATAAAGGAAAAATAAAATAAGATTTTTATAAGTATGGGGGGAAAAAAAACAACCACACAAAAAGTTCAGATCATCCCTTTTTTGCCACATTGAAAATAAAACAAATAAAAATATGAAATAGAAAACCAAACCAAAAAAAAACCAAAACATTTATTTCGCTGCGTTCAGGAATGCCCAGTCAAAATAGAAAATCAATTAATCAGATCTGTTAACTGAATAACTTAAAAAAAAGAAAAAAGTCCAAATACCAAAATGATGTTTTTTTTCGCCGCCGCAACATTGCAAGAAGATACACTAATAGGTGATCAAAACATTACAACTAGCCAAAAGTGGTGTCATTAGAAACATCAGCTCAAGATGCAAAACATAAGCCTTCAGACAGCCCCAGATCTCAAAAAATGAGAACGCTACGGTCACGGAAATGGCACCAAGACCGCAATTCTTTTTCTTTACAAACCTTTTGAATTAGTGAACATGATGAACAAAAAACCCAAAAAACAAACGTGAAATTGTATTTTTTTTTGCAATTTCACTGCACTTAGGATTTTTTCCCCCCCATTTTCCTGTACACTATAAGGTAAAATAAAAGTTTTAAACTTAAAGTAAAACTCGTCCCGCAAAAAAACAAACCCTCATATGTCTATATATAAAAAAAGTTACAGCTCTTGGAAGAAGGGTAGGGAAAGACTTTATAAAAAAAAAAAAAAAAAAATTGCACGGGTGAAGGGGTTAAATGTTTGTATTTTGGACTAAAAATATTTAAGGCAAAACAATTTGTAGTTGGGTTTAGAGAGGAAAAAAAAAAAAGATAATGTTTTATAGTTTGGCAAAAGTAGGAATGGGGCACCAGTGTGTGCAACAGTCTCAAGCAATCCCCGCAGATGCCGCCGGCCACAATAAACTGCGATGCCAGTCCAAAGACGCAGACAGCACAAATCAAACAGAAAAGACGGCACTCACCGGTCAGCGTTGCACTTTTATTCAAGATTGCTGGTTACATGTTGCAGGGAGGGGGTGACCCGTTGAAGCGCAAGGAGTGCGAAACGGTGCCATCGTCACCTCTGCCTCTCCCCCTCCCTGCAACATGGGAAGGAAAACAACATCCACATTCTGAAATGGCAGTCACCGCTGCCTGCAGGATGCGTCTACCCAGGCTCGCATCTGCCGAGGCCTGAGTATGAACACGATAGTGTTTTACAAAAGTGTTAAGACTAGACCAGGTGGCAGCTTTGCACACCTGCTCAGCCGTAGCCTGGTGCCGAATAACCCAGGAAGCACCCACCGCGCAAGTGGAGTGAGCACCCAACCCCGACAGAATGGGCAAATAGCATAGGGAATAAACTTCCTGAATGGTAAGCTTGATCTTCCCGGCAAGAGTGGCCTTGGACGCAGCCATCCCTTTACGGTGCCCTTCTGGAAGGACGAAAAGAAAGAGTCCGACCTCCGGAATGGTGCTGTCCTGGAGACATAAATCTGGAGAGCACAGACCAGATGCAGGGTGTGCAGAGTCTTTTCAATGCGGTGCACCGGAGCCGAACAGAAGGACGGGAGACAAATGTCCTCGTTCAAATTGAAAGGGGAAACCACCTTGGGAAGAAAGGACGGCACCGGACGCAGCACCACCTTATCCTGGTGAAACGTTAGGAAAGGTGCCTCGCAGGAGAGTGCTGCCAGTTCCGATACTCGTCGAATGGAGGTGATTGCCACAAGAAAGACCACCTTCTGAGAAAGAAGGCGTATCGAGATTTCCCTGAGAGGCTCTGAAGCACCTCCAGGACCAGATTTAGGTCCCAGGCCTCCAAGGGCCTCCTATACGGAGGAACAATCCGAGTGACACCCTGCGAGAAAGAACGAACCTGGGGTCTCGTGGACAATCGGCGCTGAAAAAGCACGGACAGAGCCGAAACTTGCCCTTTAAGAGAGCCTAGAGATAGGCCCTTATCCAGCCCAGATTGAAGAAAACCTAGGATTGCTGAAAGTGAAAAACGCAATCACACTAGGCGAAGAAAGCTTTCCAAGTCCTGAGATATATGCAGGCGGAGACAGGTTTTCTCGCACAGGCCATACTGCGAGCAACCTCTTCCGAAAATCCCGCCCGAGTCAAAATCCGGGCCTAAAGGGCCACACCATCAAACTAAGGGCCCCTGAGTTCTGGTGACAAAATGGGCCCTGGGAGAGAAGATCCGGATGGTCCGGCAGACGTCAGGGGATGTCTGCGGCGAGCTGCACGAGATCGACGTACCACTGTCTCCTGGGCTAATCTGGGGCCACTAGAATCACCGGGACACGCTGCAGTCTGATCTTCTGAACTACTCTGGTAATGAAGGCCAGAGGAGGGAAGATGTAAGGAAGAAGAAACTGTGTCCAAGTCTGGACCACAGCGTCCGATCACAGGGATCGCGGGAGCGGGCACAGAAGTTGGGAACCTGTGCATTAATTCGCTATGCCATGAGGTCCACATCCGGAGTCCCGAAGCGACTGCAGATCTGGCAGAATACTTCTGGATGGAGAGCCCATTCTCCCGAGGCAAGGCCCTGATGGCTGAGAAAGTTCGCAGCCCAATTGTCGATCCCCGGGATGTGAACTGCCGAGAGGACAGCTCCAGAGGACTCGGCCCAGCGGAGGATCGGTTCCAACTCCTGCATAGCTGACTTGCTGCAGGTTCCGCCCTGATGGTTGACATATGTTACAGCCGTGGCATTGTCCGACTGAATGCGGATATTACGGCCCTTCAGGAGACGATGAAAGCTTTTCACCGCCAAGTAGATGGCCCGAATCTCCAGGAGATTTATGGGCAGAGAAGACTCCGTTGGGGTCCACCGACCCTAGGCTGTGTGATGGCGAAAAACCGCTCCCCAGCCGAGGAGACTGGCATCGGTGGTCAGCACGTTCCACCGGACCAGCAGAAAGGATCTCCCCGAGCGAGAGTTGACGGGATCAGCCACCATCGGAGAGAGTGCCTCGTTGCCTCTGACAGATGGAATGTCCAGTGAAGGGTGAACGGGCTGTGATTCCTGGCCTATAGCAAATGGAACTGCGTCCATTGTCGCCATTATCTTTCCCAGGACTCGCATTGCAAACCAGAGGGAGTGCGGGAGGGGCCGAAGAAGCGTCCAAACTGCAGAGTGCAGAGAAAGAGCCTTGTCCGGGGTAGAGAAGCACAAGTCCCCGAGACGTGTCCAGAACCATGCCTAGGAATGTGAGCTTGCGGCTCGGAGTTGGCGAGGACTTTGGTAGGTTGAGCAGCCATCCTAGGCACGTGAGAGCATCTAACATGAGGCGGACATTGTCCTCGCAGTCCCCAAAAGACTGACCCTTGATCAACAGGTCGTCCAGGTAGGGGAGAACAGAGACTCCCTGTGAATGCATGATGGTCATGACAGCCACCATGACCTTGGTGAAAACTCGCGGGACAGCCACCAATCCGAAAGCAAGAGCGACAAACTGGTAATGGTCCTCGTAGACACCAAAGCGCAGGAAACTCTGATGTGCCTCGGATATCGGGATATGCAGGTAATCGTCCTGGATATCGATGGAAGCGAGGAACTCCCCTAGAAGGGAAGAATCTTCTTGGGGGAGGGGGGAGTGCGTAACTCGAAGCTGTAGCCGAAAGACACCAATTCCCGAGCTCACTTGTCGTCTGTGACAGCGAGCCAGACATGCCGAAAGTGAAAAAGTCGGCCGCCAACTTGGGGGGGTGTCTTCAGGAGGAACCGAGTCCGGCAGAGAGGAACCTCGGAGACCCGGACTTGTTCGAATTGGCCTGTCGGTTGCGGGGCTGCCTGCTTGAACTCGGCTTGTTGGGAGCCTGGGAAATCACTGTCTGTGTGAGGCGCACGGGACGGCTGTGACGGGCGGGAAGCAGACCACCCGAACGAGTTCCGAAAGGACCGGAATCTTGTCTGTTGACCCCTGGTAAACTTACGCTTGGGTTTCTGCTGCCGTAGCATCTGAGATTAGCTTATAATATTTAATAATAATATTTATTCATTTATATAGCGCTATTCCATAGCACTTTACATACATCAGTAATGCTGTCTCTCTTGGAGCTCACAATCTAAACATCCTATCAGTATGTCTTTACAATGTGGGAGGAAACCGGAGTGCCCGGAGGAAACCCACGCAAACACAGGGAGAACATACAAACTCCTTGCAGATGTTGTCCTTAGTGTCCTTGGTGGGGATTGAACCCAGGACCTCAAGACCCCAGCTTATCAAGCTTTTCCCCAAAGAGACGCCCACCTAAATAGGGCATGCTAGTGAGAGGCTGAATCAGCCTTCCACTCTCGTAGCCAGAGGGTTTGGCGAATCGCAATGGCATATAAAGCCGCCACCGCAGTGCAATTGGCCGCATCAATAGAGGCGTGAACTAAGAAATCCCCTGCTACAGAAATCTGAGCTGCCAGATACAACAACTCTGGATGTGAATCCCGGTGACGTAAGGCGGAATGCATATCACCTGCCCAGGTCACAATGGCCTTAGCCACCCACATGTAGGCGAAGGATGGGGATAGGGACGAGCCTCAAGCCTCAAACACCGATTTTGACAAGTGTTCCAGCTGACGGTCAGTAGCGTCCTTGATAGACGCGCCATCAGGGAGAGAAAGCAGAGTCTTTGAGGCCAAACGGGACACCGGAGGGTCCACCTGCGGAGGGTTTGCCCAGACATGTGATACCACTGGCAAGAAGGGGTAACGGGCCTCGATCACCTTACGATTACCAAAACGTTTATCAGGCTAGGACCAATGTCTGCAAAACCTCCTGAATCTCAGGGTGATCTGAGAAAAATGTTTGAGGTCTCTTGAAGGAGACCACGTGGCCTGAGGGTGCAACCGGGGCTGGTTTATCCACTGACAAGGCCTGATTAACGGCCGAGACCAGGTCATCCACCATGGCAAGAGTATCAGAGGAGGTCGAATCAAAGGCAGCCTCCTGGTGCGGATCCGAATCAGGATCACAGAGCTCACCAGATGAGCGCGAGTCATTGGACACGCTCCTTGTAGGTGAGGCAAGAGAACCCTGTGATGGTGACGTGGACGAGCTCCTGCGGAGCCTCTTCCTACCAGGATCATGGGAGAGAAGGGAGGTACGAGCTCGTCCCCGAGAACGTGTTTCCTCACGACAGGAGAGGTCGTCTTGGGAGCTAGGTCTGTCTGAGGTGCAGGGCGAAGATCGGGGCTGCAGCGCCTGGATCAGTGTTTCAGAAAGTAGCTGCATAGATTGGCTCACGGATTGCGATAACGCAACCGCCCATTCGGGGGTAGCAGGGCCACTAGAGGATGCATCCTCACCAGCGGGGGCTTGCACAGAGGCAGAGGCACAGGGCTGACTAGAATCAGAGGCACAGGCCTGGCAGAGCGTAGTAGAACAACTGCTTGGCAGAGCAGTATTACATGCAGTGCAAGAGGTATAATACACAGCAAAGACCTTTGGTGCCCTCTTGTTTTTATTGCCTGACATAATGGAAAAATTCCCCCTGCTACACACAGTAGAAGTATACACTGCTGGATGTATAACAGAAACAGACAGATTAGAGCTGCAGCAGAAAAAACAGATCGCTGCTAAGCCCTGTAACCTGGAGATGACAGCAATCGTAGCGCTGGCCCAGGATCCTGTGTCCCCCTGCAGAGCTCCAATTGTGCCCACACAAAAGGTCCCTCTGCTGCAGAAAATGGCACCCATCAGAGAAGAAGGCGCCAGAAATCAGGCCTGGAGCGGGAAAACGCTAGGCAACACCCCGAGTGAGCAGACACCAGGGTGGGACGCAAGGCAGAGAGGTCGGCCGGGGGCGTTCTCGGCCGGGCTGCATCATCACCGGGGTGGAGAGAAGGCGGAGCACGCTTTGTAGGCCCAAAGCTGGGGCCTAAATTAATGCAGCAGGCCGCCGGCCAAAAGGGGTCTGGAGCAGAGCACACCGCGAGGAGTGTGGCGGGCACAGGAGACTACAGGGGGACCGAGCAGCAAGTGCGGAGTACCTTGTGATGGCTCTGTTCCCTGATCCCCCATAGAGGGGCAGGGGAGCATGGACCATCCATCCCAGGGCATCATTCACGACCGGAGAGGGGTGCGGAGGGCTCCATCCCATTCTTCTATATGCTGCAGGAGCCAGGGCCCGAGGGAGAACTCCTGCAACCCAGAGTCCCAACTGTGGGGTCTGGGGAGGGATGCTGCATCGGTCTGTGACACAGGCTACAACCCAGAGTCCCAACTGTGGGGTCTGGGGAGCATTACAGATATAAATGATCTTGAAGAAAATAAAAACCAGTGTCTTGCCTCCTAAGACACTAAGTAAAAAACTGGCTAGACTGTCAGTCAGGGGGTTATATACTGCTGGGAGAAGCAACTGTGCTTCTCCTTTAATTGCTTAATGTCTCCTCCTAGTGGCAGAATAGCATAACCATCGTCTTGTGTCCCCCAATGAGGCAAAGGAGAAACCCAGGGAATGCTGCTTTAAAAGGTTTTCATTCTTTCCTTTTAAAATGATTCTTGTACATTATTTTGTTTTAGCAACAGGAAAGTGAGAAATCGTCACCTGTAACATCACTATGTCTTTGTCAAACATTTCTCTCCTGCATTTCACATTGTGATAGTAATAGATCTGTGAAGAAAAAGAAAGGTAATTAAATAAAAATGGAAGCACTGTGTGATCGCTTTGTTTAAATAAACCAAAACACAACACAGAATTGACAGTGACATGTAAGGCTGCTTTCACATCAAGATTTTTTGGCATCCATGGCTGTCCATTGTAAAAAGGTTAAACATGGGTCAGGTTATATCATTCCAAACTTTATTTTGGAGGAATCAGATCCACCTTTTAAAAGGGAATATGCAAAAGATTTGTCATACAAATTTTGGAAATCAATTTGAGAGCAGTGATTATAAGAAATAAAGTCAAGAGAGGTGGAGACGATCTCACCTGGTTAACTAAAGAGAAGCCGTTCCGCCTCCACATCCCAGCATGCACCTGAGCACACAGCACCAAACAGCGCAGGGGGTGTTCAATCAGCATAGGGGGGCTCAGCTCACTCTGCAAAAGAAGGAGTCAATGAGATACAATCCCTCCTGTGCCGTCACAGCCTATCTGTTCTCCTACTTCCAGTGATGACTTATTGACGTGACAGATCACCGCCGCGTCCAGTGATCGGCTGCAGTGGGCACACGTGTTGACAAGTCACAGTTGTAGCAATAATGTAAATGTTTGAGGCTGTTACAAACAGTGACCCAACACCAAATATTTCCTGTTGAACATGAGATCATATGCGATGGTGCTGCAGAGCGGAATAAAACTTTAACATTTCAGATTTTGACTCGGAGATCCTATTGAGTTAATTTTTTGGTAAATCCAAGTGGGTGTTATCAGATATCGTTCCCCCCCAATGTATGACTTAACAACCACTTGGACATAACTAAAGTTATATTTTCATCGCTAATATCTCCACAATGGAGAGCAGAAATAAACCAAAAACCATTCCGCTCTGCAGCCACTATTAAGCACAAATGTGTTTAGACATTGTGATGAATATTGGTAAGGAATATTGCCATATCCCCCATATTCCATCCCTCCCAGAAAGCAATCGAAAGGCACATCTTACTCATAAAGAGATAAGCCCCCACCCTTGGAAGGCAGAAGTCATTCATCTCGGGCAAGTGGTAAATTAATTAGTATGTAAATGCCAGCCAACTGGCAACACAAAGACACTCTTCCTCAACTTTGATATGGTAATCAGCTAGGAAGGTATTTTAGCCAGGTGTCTTGAACTCCTAAGGAGATGTAAATTAGGTGACACTTCCAAATCCCTTTAATGCCAGTGGAAGAGGAAATCCATGCGGACAGGACGGAGTCGTGAAATTAACGTTATATTCACGACTTTCCCCACTGCAAAACCGCCCCCTAAGCTGCAGAACAGCATTTCCCATAGGGAGCGCAGAAGAAAAGTAAACGCCCCCACCTAAAACTCTTAGAACGCCCACTTGGACATAAAACTTAACTTGACATATAAACAAAGTATGTGTCACCTAATAAGTTAACAAAGTAGAGGCAACCCCCCCTCTCCCCCCTGAACATTATATTCTGCTCTGCTAAATTAATTACATTGTGTCCAGTTCAACATGAAAAATAAATTGGAAAAAAAGGTCCTCTTTGCACTATATGTTGTTTTCTGACGACATTCTCTTTGCAATTACTAAAATATATATGAGCATATTACACCTCCTTAGAGTTCTCTCAATAGGTCAGTCCTTTTAATAACATAATGCAGACAGACCTTCTATAGGAGAAAGTCACTAACAATACGTACGCATGTATTCTACTTTCATCCATTCTTACAGGATATGGTTTGCGACATTTCAGAACATGGACCCCTAGCAATAAGTTAATTGAGGTTGTACCATTTAGGGGGAAAAAAAAAAGTGACTCTCCTAATGACTGGCCCTCTAAGGGCATTTTCCAAGCTGAACAGAAATATGTGCAGTCACTGTAGATTGTCAGATCATAACAGTGTGCAATACACACACTGTCAGGATTATCCTCTATCTCCAGAATGAGTGGTTATAAAAGGGAATGTTGAATTAAACACTGTCATGATTTGGCAATCTACAATTAGACAGTGACTGCAAAACCCCTTTAAGAAGCAGAATATTTATATAGTGACAGCTTAAATTATTGCATGAAAAAAATAAAAGTTCACACTTACAAATGGTAGCAGCTCGGGGAGCTTGTAGGCCACTTCAGTCTTACTGAGCAGAGCATGAAGTCCTAAAGGATAAAGAAAACCCAGTTACAAAATAGAAGGGTAAACAGTATAGCTGCATAGAGAATCTACAGCACCATTATCAGTGGGGGGAAGAGGCCTCTCTGACCATAATGTAAAGGCATATCCTTGTGATCAGCATTATTTCTTTTATGCAAATAAAAAGTAGCCCTCAAGAGAGCAAAATTAGCAGGGAAACGTTTGGACTTCATATACAAAGAGGGTACGCCTCTTAATTCAGATTCATAAACACAGAGGCAACAAGTGTATATAGTACCTAAAAAGTAATAACCGAAGGAAACTATGTATTAATGCTAGTTACAAAAGCCTTAGAGAGTGTAATTTGGTATATGACATTATTATGTACAATTAAAACTTATCTGATTTAAAAAAATTAATGCTAGTTACAGAGTTTAATAGATCGCAAGTACAAATACATAGAGTCCAAACCACAGTACATGTAAAATCAGGACAGGACAGGACAGGCAAGTGGGAGAGATAGACACAATTGTTAACCAACACATTTACAAGCAATTTACAAATCTCACTTGTAGTCACAATACTGGGTTGATAACAGGAAATCAGTGTACAAATAGTCTCAAGTGGTGAATTCATATACAGCATTATTATAAGGAAATATCCCATACAAATCAAGTTTCATGTGCTTATAGTAATATCACACGGATTCCTTGTCCCTGGGATAGAACCTAACTGTGTGATATTACCCATCAGATTTAGGCCTTAGTCAGACGTTCACTCTTATCATGCGGTCAACTCTGTTCCACCCAGCAATCGACCATCGCTCCAAGTTGCATTGGTTGTGTCATACTGAGACACCGCCAATGTCCCCACCTTGTCCTGCAGAGATCTACTTCCCAAGCCTATCACCTTCTAGCTGGTGATATATCAGACGACTCCAACCCCCATTACTCGCCAGAACATTGGTTCCTAGTCAGTTTGTCTTCAAGTCTCTGGTTCATGCAATTGTCTGATTTGATTATCCGGTTATCGAACAAGCTTGAACACCCATCCTGTCCGACCTCTCTACTTTTGACCACGACTTAGTACTTTGGTCCTGCGCTGCCCCGACCACAAACCAGGTGCTTACGAGTCGGTCTTGCCCTCCTGTACCTCGTTCAGTGTCTCTGACCTCCAGTCAGCTGTGTCTATCAGCAGCCCAGCCTATCCTTGCCATCAGCGGCTCTACTGAAGACCAGCTAGTCTATTCCATTCTTGTGCTGTCCATTACATTTAAAATATTACAATAGCGGTCAGAAGCTTTGCAATTTTTTGTTTTGGATATGAGAAAAATCACTAAAACCTTGGGTGTATGCTTACTGCCACTAGGAGGCTGACACTATGCAAAAAAACAGAAAAGACAACTCCTCCTTATCAGCATACACCCACCGACTGGCACAAAAACAGCTCAGTTAGTGAGAATAGTAATAGGAGCCTCACTCGACACGTGAGTAACCTGCTCAACGCCAACTCCAAGGTTAATGGACTGGGGGAGTGGGTTGGGGCTGCAGCTTACCTAGTCCACCATCTTCCAGTGTCCTCTTGACCAAGGATAAGATAACTGGGTGCTGTGAGTTAGCGGCGGATCACAGAAGCTGGCGCCAAGCACCCTGGGTGCTGGAGGCCTGTGAGCTGGGGGGCAGACTCAGTGATGAAAACGAGGACCCAGGCCATAAAGAAGGGGGCAGGGCCGCAAACAGTGCAAATAAAGCCCGCATTCATGACCCATTGGTCGGGGGGGGGGGGGGGAGAGCAGGGGCATTCTTTAGCTGAGGGAAGCCGTCTAGACTCTAGGGGTGTGGTCTCCATCGGTATAAACCGGGAGATGCTCGAAGCTGATTGGCCTAGGGGCAATCCTGAAGCCGCAACTGAGCCAGAGACTAAATTTGAAGCTGTGGTCGGAAGCAGGAGGGCCATGGCGCCGGCTGGAAAAGAGGAAGTCTAAAAAATATGCAAGCCCGAAAGGCCAAGTACAGCAGCTGGAAATAAAAGAGCCCATAGAAATAGCCCCTCTCACTGTGCCTGCTATTGGGGCAGACAACCCACTGTAAGTGCCAGGCAGCAGTCGCAGAGTGGTAGACTGTTCCAAGGGTTAAACTAGCCTGGGTACAGACAAGGCTCCCTGTTAGGGAGGATCCCCACAGGGCACCCACTGGCTCCTATGTATGTGCTGCAGCCACACCCTCCCAAGACTATACCGGGGCAGCTATTATAGGGAGGAGAACATGCGGCCAGGCCATGGATGGAGGGCAGAGGGACTGTAGCGCAGATCCCTACCTCGCCCTGTGTGGATGCAGAGCTTCAGACACACGGCTGTAGGTAGCTTCACCAATCAGGGCAGCGTCTAGACTTCTAATGACCAAACCTACCGGCTCTGGTGGGCGAGCAGGTAGGGGAGCAGATGGGCCAGGGCAGGCATCTACATCTGACATCAGGGCTGGCCCGGAGCACGTGTCCGTGTGTGAGATAGCCCTGGCCCAGAGAGGGAGAGTTAACAGAGTGACCAGCGTATGCTGTACTCTCGATCTTTGTGCAGATTGACAGATTGGCAAAACTGCTCTGTATTCCGATAAATTCTTCATAACAAAAGAAAAAAAAAAACTTGGTAGAAACTGGGCTCAAATGTGTCTGCCTTCTATGACTGAGCTAAAACTGGGTTGTTTTTGCGCCAATCGGTGGGCGTATACTGCTGGGGAAAAAGGAGAATTTTGTGTACTCACCGTAAATTCCTTTTCTCTTAGCCTCTAATTGGGGGACACAGACCGTGGGTGTTATGCTGCTGTCCACTAGGAGGCGACACTAAGTAAAATCTGCAAAAGAGTTAACGTGACTCCTCCTCTATAGCATACACCCCTGGGGCAGACACTGCCTCACCAGTTTGTGCTAAAGCAGTAGGAGCAAGTAACAGATTAACGATATAACAAGGCCTGTAAAAAATCAGGCACCTATAGAACAAGTAACAGAATATTAAAACAACCGGACCTGTAAAAAACAGGCACGTATGTAACATCTCAGAAGTAACCTGAGAGACCAGAAACTTGAAAAACCAGTAAGAAGGTATGAACAGGCAACAGGGTGGGTGCTGTGTCCCCCAATTAGAGGCTAAGAGAAAAGGAATTTACGGTGAGTACACAAAATTCTCCTTTTCTCCTTCGCCTCATTGGGGGACACAGACCGTGGGACGTCCCAAAGCAGTCCCTGGGCGGGAAAAGAATACATTAGACTCTTATACAAGCTGCACCCTACCGGTGAGCTGCTGCCACCAGGGAGACGCATCAACTAGGTCTGCGTCTAACAAAGAAAGAAAATGAACACTGTGATGGTACACAACAGCGTAAGCGTACGAACATTGTGTAGTACCCCCAACAGAGTAAAAGCTGAACCAGGTGACAGCCTCGTCCACCTACAACGGAGAAACCTGGGCCCGAAGGAGGTAGAATGCCCCCGGTTGTACGAGTGCGTGCACGACATTATACCCGATGTAAACGGTAATATTTGCAACTGCTAAACTTCCTGGCTAGGAAGTCTGTACGTGTAACCAGTTTGGCTGAGGATGTCGGCATGCGCAGTCAGCGGCCCACCAAGGGGATGAAGAACAATCTGTCAAGAGTTTCTTCGAAGGACAGAAGGAACTTCTGGAAGCTGCCGCAATAGCCTCACAGACACGTAGAGTTCAGGCGAATCTAACGTGTGCTGAGCCATGTTGATACGGTGCATCAGTGCTGAACGACTGAAAAGGAGCCGGAACGGTGTGATCTTTGTTTATATGGCATGACCCTGTCATCTTATGAAGAAAAATGAAACAGGTCGCAACCCAACCTATCTTGGCGACCACCGAAAAAAGGGGGATGCCTCGAGGAGAACGCTAGGGTTAGAGACTCAACGGATAGGGTAAGGGTAGGGGTAAAGTTACCACCACCCTTGGTAACAAAGGTGAACTAAAAATTTCTGTGAAGGTCTGAAGGAAGAAAACCCGCAGCACATAGTAGACCGGAACGAAGTCCCATGAAACCAGCAGTTGTAATGAAAGAGGGGACAATGCGTGAAAATGTCCCGGATGGAAGGTGCTAACCTGAACCCACAGCCACGCAATGGAGGCGTAACCGAGAAGGTAGCATGGGGATGTGCCCCTGAGGCACTCGAGGGAGAGAAACGATGTGAATGGAAACAGGTGTTTACCCCCGAGACAAGGTTGTAGCGCCTGTTCGCGAAAGGAGAACAAAGTATCATAGCTACAACCAGGTGTCAGGGCCACACTAAGATTAGAGTTTCCGATTCTTTGAGAAAAGGACCTTGGAAAGAGGGCCTGTACGGTCTGGACAATGCCAGGGAAAAACAGTGGTGAGTGAAAATAGTCCAGCATACTAAGTGCGCCTGGACCAAACCGGGGTCCTCTAGAAGACTAACGCCATTGGACCTGAACCTTGTCAAGGCCATTTGGATGATTGCAAGGCCGTGAGATTAAATCCTCGCCTCAGACTAAGAAAGAGGCAGAGGGGTATCCGCTCTCATAAGTTGTGAATTGTGAGCAATAGCCCCGAATACAGGCACTTGCTGTGTATTAGGAACGAAGAAGAAAACCGGAGTGATCTGATTCACTGGATACTGGGTCCTACCTTGGACATTACATGAGTGGGTTACGCCTGCGAGGCCCCAATGAAGAGATACAAATCCCCAGGAGAATGATAGGCAGGGACGCCCGAGGGTCGTCCGCTGTCCCGAGCCGTGTGAGAACAGGGCGCCACTCTCCCTCATATAGGTGTGCGACAGTACGGCTCGTGAGAGGAAGGACAGGTGCGGTCACCAGGGAAGGTCAGCCTGAAAAACCTGTCTGGAGAAAAAGGGATCTGTTCCGGGACTTGAGGAGAATCATGTGGGGAGACCAGAGGAATGGTTGGTCAATAGGTAATCAACCCGTATGCCCTAACTTCATGGAGAGAGAAGTGACGGACTGAAGAGGGTCTGCGTCCATGACGATGGCATCCAGATTGGAACTGGAGAAATTTTCTCGGTATGGAATAACTAGGTAAGATGAGTTAGGGAGTTCACTGTGGTGTGAGCACCGCTGCGCAGTCCCAAAGGAACGCGTCTTGAGTGATCCCTGGTGAGCAACCAGGTTAAATGAACTGGGAGGTCCACTGCAGTGTGCAAACGCATCTGCGCAGCCTCCAAGTGAAAAAAACCTTGATAAGGAGACCCTCTAGGTAAGGGAGGACAACTTGTCCTCGTGATTGAGAAATGGATATAATCGCCGGTATCACACGGAGCCACCGAAGGGCTAGGTAGAGAGAACAAACTATGGAGCACCGGGAATATGTAGACAAATGTGCTGACATTTATGAAGGCCAGAAACCTTTGTACTTCCATGGATGAAATAAGTTCAGGGAGGTCGCATAACGTTTCCCTGTTTGGGGAGTACAAGAGGACTTGATGACGATCAGTGAAGATATACATCCGCTTCAGCTGCGACCTCAATGCCATGAGGAAACGGATGGAAGCCTGAGAATTACTAAGGAAAGGCGTTGTTGCAACTCTGCATCCAGTTGTGGGAGCTGAGGAAGAGGATCGTCCGAAGTTGCTTGTAAGACGGTCCCATATTGGAGACGGTACTGTGCACGTGCTGCAACCCAATGTCCTGAAGAGACGGATGGGGAGACTAAGGAGTACCAAATAGTGGTGCCATCCATTGCAAACCAGACACCCAGCTGTGGGAGCTGGAGAGGATGAATATTCAGATCCGCGTGATAAGGAGTCTCATATCGAAGACGGCAATATAAAAGTGCTACAACCCAAGTGCCCTGAGGAAGGCTAATGGGGAGACTGAGGGCTACTAAATCATAGCGCCATGCACAGCAAACCCAGCTCCTACAGTGGGAACTGGGGAGGATGATTGTCCGGATCCGCATACCAAACTGTTCTGTATTGTAGAGGAACCAGGGGGGACGATTGTCCGGAACTGCGAGCCAAGCAGTCCTGTATTGGAGATCTATTGGAGATCGGAACACTTAGGAACCGTCGCCATAAATGATGGTTCTCAAATCAGGAGGGGAAACGTGGAGGTAACACCCCGCGTTGCCGCCTGTTGGTTTTGGGAGATCGGTACTCACAGGTACCGTCGCCCTCCATCTTTCAGTACTCGTTCCTCTTGTGGCTAGATTGCTTGTCTAGTCTCAATGGCGCTTGAAGCAACTACGGCTGCTCCATCGGTTATCATGAGCATTGTATGCTTAACTGACGGTCTGATGCATCCTCGCGAAGACTCTATCCTGGAGAGGAGGGAAAGTATCAGATGAATGTCTGAATCAGCTTGTAAAAACAGTTCTTAGTTGAGGATCGGAATGCTGAGAAACCGTCGTCAGAATGATGTCCCTCGGAGCAGGAGGGGGTACGTGGAGGTAACACTCCGCGTTCCCGCCTGTTGTTGGTTTTGGGAAATCGGTACGCATAGGTACCGTCGCCCTCTATCTCCCGTGGGTGGTGGATGTGGACTCCAGTCGGCACTGGGAGGATATATACGGTGTGAATGGGACTTGTACATCTGAAGGACCGCCTGGATTGCGTGATGAATTGTTAAACATTTGTGTGGCCGTTTCCTTTCTGTGAATTAGTCCGTGAGACATAGGACTGTCCATGGATGGAGAAGGTACAAAAAGTGTTTGTTAATGGCCTGAGTAGGGTAATAACCCTTGCCAAATGTGCGACACGTCCAGCAGGGCGAGCGTGGAAGATCAGGGCCCCTTGGGAGACTCAAAACACAGATCCAGCCAGATATCCCTCTAAGGAAAGACTCAGCTAAGGGGTGGCTCCTGCGGAGAACACCATTACCACCATGATAAGTGGCCCTTGTAGTCAATATCCAGCTCCCTCACAAGCTTAGAGATATGACAAGGGAATACCAAGGCCAGGTATCCAACAACCGACAGCTGCCTAAATATAGCATTCCGCTACATGCAACGATGGTAGACACGCCTGAGGAGGTGTGCTGTCTGTTCCACGGTTTTCCACGGTGCAAATCGGACCGGTCTGAGTCGCACGTTGGGCGACCCTGTAGGACCGGAGGTCTCGACCCTGTACTGTGCTGTAGCGTGGACACAAACCTGCCCAGTTATGTAGGGGGGAGAATGGTAATCTTGTACTCGGTAGGAGTACGATTGTGGCAGTGAGGGTAGGAACTGCTGAAGTCAGAAAAGTTACATATAATGAAGATCCTGCAGTGACACATATAATGAAGTGCCTGCAGTGACACATATAATGAAGTGCCTGCAGTGACACGTATAATGAAGTGCCTGCAGTGATACATACAAAGGAGTGCCTGCAGTGACACATATAACGAAGTGCCTGCAGTGACACATATAATGAAGTGCCTGCAGTGACACATATAATGAAGTGCCTGCAGTGACACATATAATGAAGTGCCTGCAGTGACACATATAACGAAGTGCCTGCAGTGACACATATAATGAAGTGCCTGCAGTGACACATATAACGAAGTGCTTGCAGTGACACATACAATGAAGTGCCTGCAGTGACACATACAATGAAGTGCCTGCAGTGACACATATAATGAAGTGCCTGCAGTGACACATATAATGAAGTGCCTGCAGTGACACATATAATGAAGTGCCTGCAGTGACACATATAATGAAGTGCCTGCAGTGACACGTATAATGAAGTGCCTGCAGTGATACATACAAAGGAGTGCCTGCAGTGACACATATAACGAAGTGCCTGCAGTGACACATATAATGAAGTGCCTGCAGTGACACATATAATGAAGTGCCTGCAGTGACACATATAACGAAGTGCTTGCAGTGACACATACAATGAAGTGCCTGCAGTGACACATACAATGAAGTGCCTGCAGTGACACATATAATGAAGTGCCTGCAGTGACACATATAATGAAGTGCCTGCAGTGACACATATAATGAAGTGCCTGCAGTGACACATATAATGAAGTGCCTGCAGTGACACATATAATGAAGTGCCTGCAATGACACATATAATGAAGTGCCTGCAGTGACACATATAATGAAGTGCCTGCAGTGACAATCCATACAGGGGAAGCTGTCCTTGGGGCCATAGTGTCCCTAGTGCTGAGCCACAACTGCCCCCCAAGCTACCTCTGCAGCTATGACTAATATAGACATGGTAAACAGGGCTGCGGAAGCATAAGAGCACTTACCCTGCTTGCCACATTGTTGCACGTCCAGGGTCCGGTTACGTCCGGGTATACAGCGACGCCAGCTCGCCAAAGTTGGTGCCCCTCCGGGGTCCGGGATGCCGGGGACCAAGTATACAGCGGCGCCATGTGTATTCCGGCGACCGCTGACCTGGAGGGAAGGGGCGGGCCAGAAGACAGGGCTCGCTGGGATCACGCGATGCGCGGGAAGCGCGAAGAAATAACCGTCCCGCCCTCCTCTGACGCGTCCTGGGCGGGCTCCGCCGGAGTTGCGCGTCACGCGAGGGGCGGAGAAAGGCGGGGACTATCGAGGCTAGGCCGAAGCCGGGGCCTGGAGTAATACGCGGCCCCGGCAAAGAGGGGAGGCCGGCGCGGAGGTCCCGCCAGACCCGGGGCCAAAGGCCAAAGCCAGATTGCTGCTGCACCGTGGGAGGAATCCCCGGATGCAGAGAGCCATCGGTGTCCGGGTTCTGTCGGGGTGGAGGCCGGAGGTATGCGGCCGCTGGAAAGGCAATGTGTAACCGTGGAAGGGCTCCAATGCCATGGGTAAACTAGTACCTGTGGTTGGCTCCTCTACCCGGAGTCCCTGTGAGGGGAGACTGGGGAGGGCAATGTCCGTCCTGCGTGTAGGACCGACTGGCCAGCGTGCTGCCATCCAGAGACCGAGATGAGACCTCCGTCCCTCAACCCAGGGCTCAGCTATGAGGCCTGGGGAGGGCTGTTAATAAAGGAGTCTGTCTGAACCTTGGCCCAGGCTCTAAGATGAGGCTGGGGAAGGAGATGAGTAGGTTCTATAAACTCAGCCCATGTGGGGAGCTGAGAAAGATTCTTCCTATTTCCTAGGAGTTGTAGAAAAAAAGTAAAATTCTAATAAATCTATCTAAAAAAAAGGAAAACAACAAAAGAGGTCTGCCTCCTAAGCGACACTAAGCAAAAAACTGGTGAGGCAGTGTCTGCCCCAGGGGTGTATGCTATAGAGGAGGAGTCACGTTAACTCTTTTGCAGATTTTACTTAGTGTCGCCTCCTAGTGGACAGCAGCATAACACCCACGGTCTGTGTCCCCCAATGAGGCGAAGGAGAAAGTTGTCTTTTCTGTTTTTACACAGTGTCGGCCTCCTAGTGGTGGCAGCATACACCCAAGGTCTTCCTGTGTCCCCCAATGAAGGGATTAAGGAATATCTTTTGGTTTTGACTGTCTTCCCTGTCTCCCATTATGTCTGAACCCAGAGAAGATGGCACACGTTAGCCTGCCCTGGTTTGCCATAAAGTCTGTGCCTCATGAAAGCGCAAATTTCTGTCAGGACAATCTGTAGATAGCAGCGCTGCTTACACCGGCCTGCTCCACCAAAGCCACTTGGGAGCGCCATCCTGTACGTCATCACCCCATTCTTTACCTATATGAATGCTGGAATAAGCAGAGTACAGCACTTGCCATTTTCCAACAGTACCATAAAGACTAGAAGTTGAATGCTAAGGTGATGATGGGTTATTCTCACCACTTACGGTTAATTTACATCATTGGTCAATTTCTGACAACACATATCCATCAACATGAAATACTTACCTGCAAGGAGACGAGAGACGGGCAGGTGAATGCTGACTTTTTCCTGAGACACGCAGTACCGTATGGTGTCCACCGAATGACCGGCCAGGGTGAGTGTAATGGGCTGCTCTCCATCGGTGAAGCCGCTGTGACAATGTGTCAGCACCGTCAGACACTTCTTGTAGGCTTCAATGAGGACGTGTTCCTAGAAATCACCCAACAAATATTAGTTATTTACTTTTGTTCCACAGCATCATATATATTACCTACAAAAAAAACCTTAATGCATACATAAACCTGCACTGATCTGTACTGGCGTCTATATGCAACCACGTGGCCCAATTGTTAAACCTAGAACCACTAAAGCAGTGGGGCTTCTAGATCATATTTCCTATAGATTTGCTCCTCTGTTACCACTAAAAGCTGGCTGTATTATCAGAGCTGGGTGTACTGTGTTGGCCATGGCTGTGTTATGGAGGCAGAGATGTAACCAGGCTCTGTTGTGAACGCACGGATACAAACCCACTCTGTTTTTAAGGCACTAGAATCATAGAAGGGTGGAGTTGGAAGGGACCTCCTGGGTCATCTGGTCCAACCCCCTGCTCAAAGCAGGCTTCACCAAATCAGGGGTTGGGAACCTATGGCTCGCAAGCGATATGTGGCTCTTTTGATGGCTGCATCTGGCTCGCAGCCAACTTACGTAAAACAGTTTTGTGTCGGGTGTCCCCCGCTGCGTACGGTGTTCTGGGTGCTCCCTTGTCACTGCTGCTGTACCCATATGTGTTAAGAGAGAGGCCAGCAGCTCTGGTCTAATCAGAGGCAAACAGCCACAGGCCAATCAGTGGTGCATGGCGTCACATGCGGCATTCTGATTGGACCGCGATTGCTGGCTTCTGATTGCTAACATATGGGTATGACATAAGGGATAGAGCAGCACCTGCAACACCGTACAGCTTGGACCGCAGAGGATCGGCGAGTGTTTTTTTTTTTTTAGCAAGTACCAACACTGTGGGGCTGGAAAGGGCTGCAAGGGGATGATGGGGGTACTATATTGTGGCTGCAAAGGGATGATGGGGGTACCATAATGTGGCTGCAAAGGTATGATGGGGGCACCATGTTGGGGGCTGCAAAGGGATGATGGGAGTATCATATTGGGGCTGCAAGGGGATGATGGGGGTACCATATTGGGGGCTGCAAGGGGATAATGGTGGTACCATATTGGGGGCTGCAAATTCTTGATTGGATTCACAGTTTGTCTGGTTATGCTGGTTTGAAATGACAACTACTGTACAGTTTTTTTGTTCAATAAATGTGAATTATTCTTCATGGAACAATAAGACACCCTTGAAAAGAAGACATGATGCATCTTTGGGAGCAAAATTTAATATAAGACACTGTCTTATTTTCAGGGAAACAGGGTAGCTGCATGGAGAAGCCACATGGAGATGCAATACAATTGGTATTATCGGGGTTTTTTATGTACAAAATAAAATTTATTATTGTGTGAAATACTGAAATTTTTGGTGTGTTTAACAATAGAGCGCCTCTGAACTAATAATTTTTTGAATACAGTTAACACTCACTGTATATAAGGCTTATATACACAGTACTGCGATTAGGTGCATCGTACTTTTCAGCAGGAATGGCGAGATTTGTGAAGTCTCGCTAGACATCGGCTCTGTGTTCTATAGAGTGCAGACACCCTCTCTACTGCGCCGATGATAGTACTCGTCACTCAAGTGTCAGCCAGAGGAGGGGCGGGAAGTTTAAAACATGCTGGGTGGATTTTGCAGCCTAGATTGGGGCGAGGGGTTTAGTCACCATGACCATATAGCAGCATTTGTGACTCAATAGGACACAATAAAAAGTTGTTTTCACAGGTATGAGGCGTCTGTCAGGGCACATACAGGGGTTACTAGAACCCCATTTACATTATGTGTAAGCTGGTGGGCGCAGTTTAAATTGCCCAAAGGGGGTGACAGGTTCCCTTTAAATGATCGCCAGTTTAAAACACTGCTGGATGAAGTTGGGAATAATTATCCGGGTCTACGTCTGCACAGCAATGTGTGCTGGTTGTCAAGAGGGAAGGTGCTCAGCTTTTTCTAAGGGAAATTCTTGGAATGAAAACCTTTGAGCATCCTGAGTTAGCTAACACTGCGCGGGGCTCCTGAAGATCTAACTCGTGAACATGACTGAACATCTGAACCAGCTCAATGTGAAAATGAAAGGCGTTGGAAATACAGTCTAATCCCTTCAACAAGCAGTGTTTGCTACAAGCTCCAACTCTTCATCCAGACATTGAAACAGGTCGTTTAAAGCGAACCTGTCACCCCCCCTGGACATCAAAAGCTATAATAGCCACCTTCTGCAGCACTAAGGCTGCATTCAGGGAAGGTGGCTATAAGCTTTTGATGGCCTTTTTACTATTAAATATGAACTTATATAAAGTCCAATACCTCAGACCGGGAGGCGGGGTTTCGCGCTCCTCTGACCCGCCTCCTCATGTCATTCATGGTGCTCGCCTGCTGCTGCCTCCCCTCATAGTCTATCATGAACGCGCGGCTCCGTTCTCGTCTATGGAGCCGCGCATGCGCTGTGCGCCCGGTGTCCAGGAAGTCGTCGGGCTGCGCGCGCAGCCCGACGACTTCCTGGACACCGGGCGCACAGCGCATGCGCGGCTCCATAGACGAGAACGGAGCCGCGCGTTCATGATAGACTATGAGGGGAGGCAGCAGCAGGCGAGCACCATGAATGACATGAGGAGGCGGGTCGGAGGAGCGCGAAACCCCGCCTCCCGGTCTGAGGTATTGGACTTTATATAAGTTCATATTTAATAGTAAAAAGGCCATCAAAAGCTTATAGCCACCTTCCCTGAATGCAGCCCTAGTGCTGCAGAAGGTGGCTATTATAGCTTTAGATGTCCAGGGGGGTGACAGGTTCGCTTTAAACTCTCCCAGTTTTTCAAAGATTCATGCACAGCAAGTGACCCTGCTCAACATCTTGATCTTTAGATGTGAAGCCCACTAGCTGCTGATCTCCTGCAGCCATTCAAAGCACACTTGTCTTTTTAAGTTAATCACCCATCCACACGAGTGTGCAGAGGACAGCACTGACCTGAGTTACATCCCCATTGTCTCTGTCAGAGATTTTGAGCTACAAGCTGCTGACATGAAGTCCTCAGACTTGTGGGTGAATAAGTGCAAGTTACTGAATGAAGACTTGGAAAGACTTGCGCGACACCAAGATGAGTTGGTGAGCATGCACAAATGGAGAGTAATATAAAACTTCAACCCGTGAACCAGCCGATTGTCAAAACATGGAACGCGCTTCCGGTCACATACCAAACACCGCAACTTGCGAGTATTGATGTACTGACAATATTTGGCTCTACGTATGCATGTGAGCTTTCTCACATCTAAAGCACATTAGACCAACCTACGATCACATTTAACGGATGGAAGTCTCAGTGCCTGCACAAAGCTTAACCTCACCACATATCAACCAGACTACAAAGCCATCAGCAAAACCATGCAGCACCAGAAGTCACATTATTGTTAAGAAGTACTTTATTCATCATTGGTTAGCAACAGCAAAATTGTGTTGAAGTTGATTAGCTGTATGAGCGGGGGTGAAGTAAAGGGTGGGGGAGGTGGGGAGAAAAGTGAATAGGGAAAATTTTTTTTCTAATATCTAATCATTGTCTCCTCCCACTCACTTTCATCCCATTCTTCTCGTCTTTCCTTGTACACATGAGAATAAAGCTGATCCCTCTACAGTGTGACAGCCCTTTAGATATTTGTAGACAGCTTATAAGTCTCCTCCCAGTCTTCCTTTTTTTTTTTTTTTTTTTGAACCATCATTTTTATTAAGGATTAAATTTTCGTACATCCAAGAATATACAATAACATATACACCATTGGTTGCAGAATACAGAATTAATAATTGAAAAACCTTATAAACGATACATTAAGGTATATATAAAAAAAAAAATGCGTAAAACAAACAAAAACGTCATAAACCCACCCATTACCTTCCCTAATGCCTGTTTCATTAGCTAGATGTCACTTAATTGGACACGTCTTGACAAAAATTTATTAGCTTAAGATATCCAATTCAAATTTTAGTTATTGCATCTCAGTTTACCTAGAGTGCCTTTTAAGTCTTCCACCGCGTACCACTCTGTGTGTTTATAAAGAATCATGAAATTCCCTATCTCTGCGTCTGAGAAAGCTTTTAGAATGAAAGGTTTCCATTTGTAAAAAATTTTTTAGTCAATCTAGTGGGATTTCTTAGTGTCTCCAAGGATTCTAAGTTTAATGTTTTTCTAATTGTATTGCGTACTTCTTCAATCGAGGGAACAGTTTCGTGTATCCAATGTAATAACAGTAGCCTCTTAGCCACTAATGAAATTGTGTGGAATAGGGTGTGTATCCGACCCCCTGAAGAAGTGGTCATAGAATAATGGAATAGCCATAGTAGTGGGTCATGTCTGCTTTCAGCCGGATACAATCCCTCTGCCAGGTCACCCACTTTTTCCCCAGTAATTTTTGCGTTTCAAAACAAGACCACATCCCGTGCTCCAAATCGGTAAGGGGGGTCCGGCATTTCGGACAATGAACCCATCTTCCTCTATTGGTTGGAGAAGGTGGGATGTTGAACCCTTTAATTATGCCGTGTATTAGTCTATATTGTGTATCTCTCCACTTTTCATTAGTGATATTTTTTCTTATCGTTCCCCATCCCATGAGTATGTTTTGGGTTAAGTCTGGGTCTGTGAAATGTTTTCTCCATATGAAAAATAGTTTATCGGTCCCCAACGGTCTTAGAGTTTTTTGTAACTTGTTGTACAAGGAGGATATTGACGTGTCACCGTTTGTAGACCTCAACAACACCCCCCACTCCCCTCCCTCAATCTCAGCTGAAACATCACGCAAATCGGGACAATAGATGTTGTTGTATTTGCAAGCATTGTAACCATTGGGAACTTGGGAGATTAAATTTGTTTAAGATTTCTTCACTAGTTAACCATCTTTTCTCCCCCGTATGCATGAGGTCCCCTAGCGTTTTAACCCCCTTCTCTTTCCAAGTATTGAAAAGTAAGTTATCCGCCCCTTGTGGGAAGGAAGGAGCAGCCAAGGGGTTCCGCATTTTAGAGATCTGCAATGAGAGCTTCATTTTTTTTGCTCACTGCCTTCCAAGTCATCGCTGTGTCTCTGTGAATGGCTGAACATTTAATTCTTGGAGGCAAATCTCTTAGTGAAGAATGCAAACAAAGCCGACAGATCCCATGGTTTGGAGAACTCCCCCTCCAGCCCCACATTGGAAAACTTGGGAGGTATTGTTGGTCCAGTCTAGCACGTTTCTCATGATGCATGCCAAATTGTATCCCCTAATATCCGGGACTTTCAGTCCTCCTTCCTCTCTGGATTGCATCAAGGTTGTTAATTTGATTCTTGCTCTTTTGCCTCCCCATAAGAAATTTGAAAATGCAGTGTTCAGTCGTCTGACATCATTATGCTTTAGTAACATTGGGATTGTCTGGAGTGGATAAAGAAGCCTCGCGAAACTAACCATTTTGAGCAGGTGAGATCGGCCCAACAGCATTAAGGGAAGGTTTTTCCAGTTCTGTAGTTCTTTTTCTATTTTTTCAATTATTGGTTTAAAATTTAAATTATATATCAGATCTGGTGACCTAGCTAACTGAACACCTAGATATTTCAAGTTATTTTTTGCCACTGGAATTCCACATAGTGTGTCTCCGACGTCAACACGTGCACCAGTTCTAAGAAAAAGAATTTCACACTTATCCTTATTTAATACGAATCCTGATAATGTACCGATTTTTTCAATGGTATCGAGGATTATGATGAGATCTCTTTGGGGGTGGTTTACAAACAGGATTATATCATCTGCAAAAAGGGACAGCTTAACTTCTCTCTCTCCAACCCTGAGGCCTTCAAAAGTGGTCTGATCGTTCAAATATAACGCCAAAGGTTCTATTGCCAAGTTGAAGAGAAGAGGGGATAGTGGGCAGCCCTGGCGGGTTCCCATCTCATGTTTAAATGTTTGACAAAAATCCTGGGATGCTCACGCATGCCTTCGGGTTGCTGTACAGAGATCTCAAGAATTGGCGAAAGGGACCTACCAATCAGTCTTCCTTTTGACAAGCTAAACATTCCAAAACCTCGTAGTACATGTTTGAAGACCGGTCATCATTCTGGTTGCTCTTCTCTAAACTTGCTCCAGTTTGTTGATGTCTTTTATAATGTGGTGCCCAGAACTGGACACAGTATTCCATAGATGAGGTCTGACCAAAGAGGAGTAGAAGGCGATAATGACTTCACATGATCTAGACCAGTGTTTCCCAAACTCCAGTCCTCACAGCCCTCAACAGGTCATGTTTACAGGATCTCCTTAGTTTTGAACAGGTGATTGAATCATTATCAAGGTATCTCCTGTGCAATACTAAGGAAATCCTGAAAACATGACCTGTTGGGGCTGTGAGGACTAGAGTTTGGGAACAATGATCTAGACTGTATGCTTCTGTTAATACACTCCAGAACTGGGTTTGCCTTTTTTGCTGCTGCATCACACAGTTGACTCATGATCAGTCTGATCTATTAGTATACCCAAGTCTCTTCCACAGGTTCCGTTGCACTGATGTAAGATGGCTTCTCTGGTGGGACTAATGCATCAGTTTGCATCAAAGCTGTGGAGTCTGAGTCAGAGTTGGAGCCCATTTTGGTGGAGTCGGAATTGGAGTTAGTATAAAATGGTTTGACTACGAATATACAGCTCTGGAAAAAAGGAGATCTTTGTGTATTCACCGTAAAATCCTTTTCTCTTAGCCTCTAATTGGAGGACACAGGACTGTGGGTGTTATGCTGCTGTCCACTAGGAGGCAACACTAAGCAGAATCTGCAAAGAGTTACAGTGGCTCCTTCTCTGCAGTATACACCCCTGGAGCAGGCACTGCCTCACCAGTTTTGTGCTTAAAGCAGAAGGAGAAGAGAATAAAGTCAACAAGATAAAGCCTGTAAGAAGACAACAATGTAATAGCTCAAGAGCAACATGAGAAACCAAGAAAGGCCCGAAATACGGGCAACAGGATGGGTGCTATGTCCCCCAATTAGAGGCTAAGAGAAAGGATTTTACGGCGAGTACACAAAAATCTCCTTTTCTCCTTAGCTCATTGGGGGACACAGGACCGTGGGACTTCCCAAAGCAGTCCTGGGAGGGAAAGAACAATGGAACTTGAACAGTAAGACACCTACAGGTGGGCTACTGCCGCCTTGAGGATGCATCGACCCAGGCTCGCATCTGCTGAGGACCAGGTGTGAACATTATAGTGTTTAGTAAACGTGTGTAGGCTGGACCAGGTGGCCGCCTTACACACTTGTAGTGCTGAGGCTTGGAGCCGAATGGCCCAGAAAGCCCCCACCGCACGGGTAGAGTGCGCCTTGATACTGGCCGGAAGTGACAAATTTTTTATCCGGTAGGCATCCTGAAGAGTGGATCTGATCTATCTAGCCAGAGTAGCTTTTGAAGCTGGCGTGCCCCTGCGGCTACCTTCTGAAAGAATGAAGAGAGAGTCTGACTTCCGAAAAGGCACAGTTCTGGACACATGAATGCGAAGTGCTCTGACAAGGTCCAGAGTATGCAGAGCCTTCTCAATCCGATGAACCCGTGCAGGGCAAAAAGATGGCAAGGAAATCTCATTAAGGTGGAAGGAGGACACCCCCTTCGGGAGAAAAGACGGAACCGGACGGAGTACAACCTTATCCTGGTGAAGCACTAGGAAGGGCGGCATGCAAGAGAGTGCTGATAGTTTCGCTAATCGGCGGAGAGAAGTAATTGCCACTAGAGGCTCAAAAGGCGATTCCTTTAGCGCAGTTAGGGCTAGGTTAAGATCCCATGCGTCTAATGGTCTCCTGTAAGGGGGAACCAGTCGACAAACTCCTTGGAGAAAAGTTTTCACCTGTGGTTTGATAGCAAGGTGTCGTTGAAAGAGAACCGAAAGAGTTGAGATCTGGCCCTTAAGGGAACTTAGGGACAGTCCGAACTCCAGACCCAACTGAAGGAAACCGAGGACCTTTGGCAAAAAATAGGGGAATGGAGAGTGAGCTCGGGAGGAGCACCAGGCGAAGAAGGCCTTCCAGGTGCGATGGTAGATCCGAGCAGAAGCCGGTTTTCGTGCTCTGATCATGGTCCCTATCACATCAGGGGAGAAACCGCTCGGGTCAAAACCCAGGTCTCAAGGGCCACGCCGTCAAAATCAGAGTTTCTGAATTCTGATGGTAAAATGGGCCCTGAGAGAGAAGGTCTGGACGAACTGGGAGACGCCAGGGCATAGCTGCCGCGAGCTGGACGAGATCGGCGTACCACGCGCTAGTCTGGGGCTACGAGTAAGACTGGAATGCCCTCATGTTTGATCTTCTGTATCACTCTGGGGATTAGTGGCAGAGATGGGAATATGTAAGGAAGTTAAATTGCGTCCAATCCTGAACAAAGGCGTCTGCTCCCAGAGACTGCGGGTCGTGTGACCTGGCCATGAAGGTGGGAACTTTAGCATTGAACCTTGATGCCATTAGGTCCACATCCAGAGTTCCCCAGCGACGGCATATTTGTTGGAAGACGTCGGGATGCAGGGAACACTCTCCTGACTATGCCCTGCCGACTGAGGAAGTCTGCTTCCCAGTTGTCCACTCTCGGTATGTGTACTGCTGATAGTAACAATGCTGTCGATTACGCACAGTGGAGAATGTGCTGGACTTCTCGCATCACCTAGACACTGCGGGTTCCGCCTTGGTGATTGACATATGCTACCGCAGTGGCATTGTCTGATTGTATTCTGACATGGCTTCCTGCCAGAAAGCTATTGAAGGCTTTCAGTGCCAGGAAGATAGCTCAAATCTCCAGGAGGTTGATGGGTTTGGACGATTGTACTGAGGACCATGTGCCCTGTGGTGCCGGTATACCGCGCCCAATCCGTCAGGCTTGCGTCGGTGGTAAGGACTGTCAAATGAACCGGAAGAAAGGATTTCCCACGCGTGAGGGAGGTCAGTCTGAGCCACCAGTGGAGTGAGCGTCTGGTTGCGGTTGACAGCCAGAACTTCCTGTCCAGGGAAAAAGGACTCCTAACCCAGGATGCTAGTATGGCCAGCTGGAGAGGCCAAAGGTGAAGCTGGACAAAAGGGACTGCTTCCATAGATGCAACCATCCTGCTTAGGACTCTCATGGCAAAGCGAAATGACTGAGGCGACATTAGAAGGAGGGTACGGACTCCTTGGCGGAGAGCCCATGCTCTTTCCTGAGGAAGGAGTACCAGACATCTGGAGGTATTGAATTGTATTCCTAGAAACATCAGAGACTGTCTTGGTACTGGTGAAGACTTTTGGAGGTTGACTAACCAGCCTAGGCGACGTAGCATGTCCACTGTGATGTAAAACACTTTGTTCGCAAGCCCTGAGTGTAGGAGCCTTGATGAGCAGGTCGTCCAAGTGTGGAAGGATGACGATTCCTCTTGAGTGAAGAATGGTCATGATAGCCGCCATGACCTTTGTGAACACTCTGTGAGCTGTGGCAAGTCCGAACGGGAGAGCCACAAACTGGTAGTGGTCCTGGTTGATTACGAACCGGAGAAATCTTTGATGAGCTGAAGAGATTGGTATGTGGAGGTACGTATCTTGTATGTCGATGGAGGCAAGAAATTCTCCCTCCTCCATGGACGATATGATGGAGCGAAGAGACTCCATGTGAAAATGGCGTACTTGGGACAAATTTGTTTAGTAGTTTTAGGTAAAGAATGGGCCGGACCGAATCTCCCATTTTGGCTACCACAAACAGGTCCGAGTAGAACCCGTGAAAGCGCTCGGCCGGAGGGACCAGTACAATGACTCCTGTTTTCATCAGTGAGTCGATCGTCAGGAAAAGGGCGCGGGTCTTGGATGGTGGTTTTGGAGGGATAGACAAGAAAATCCGATTGGGTAGACGGGACATGAACTTTATAGTGTAGCCGGAAGACACCAGTTCTTTGACCCAGTTGTCGTCTATAGTGGCTAGCCAGACATGACGAAAGCATAAAAAAGTCGGCCACCTACTTGTAGGGTGTCTCGTGGGAAAAGAGTCATGAGGTGGAAAACCTATGGGATCTTGATCACCTAGGTTTGGACTGGCGAGATTGAGATTGCCAGTTCGTGCTTGATTTGTGCTTTATTTTTGGGTAGTCTGCGAATGCTTCTGGTGTGGCGAGCGGTTGCCGGTCTGCACTGGCCTTAGGCCAACCAGACGAACGAATTCCGAAAGAACCGGAATTGTGTTTGGTGTCGGGGGTTGAAGGGCCTCTTTAGTTTGGGTTGGGGGAATAGAAGTACTCTTGCCCCCTGTAGCATCCGAGATTAGTTTGTCTAACTGTTCACCAAAGAGACGGCCACTAAGGTAGGGGAGGCTTGTAAGAGACTTCTTAGAAGCTGCGTCCGTTTTCCATTCCCACAACCAAAGGGCGCGTCTGATTGTAATAGCATTGGAGACTGCTGCTGATGCGCAATTTGGGGAGTCTAGAGCTGCATGCATTAAGTAATCCGCAGTAACTGATACTTGAGCCGCCTGATCTGAGAGAGCTGGGTCAGCGTCTGTAGATCGCAATTCGGTATGCAGGTTACCAGCCTAAGTCATAATGGCCTTGGTTGCCCAAACTGAGGCAAACGCTGAGGCCAATGAGGATTCTGAGGCCTCAAAGACGGATTTAGCCATCTGTTCTACTTGGCGGTCCGTTGCGTCTTTAATTGACGAACTGTCTAGTAAGGAAAGAAGCGTTCTTGCAGGTAGCCGTGAAACCGGGGGTCTACTTGGGGCAGAACTGCCCAATCCTGGGTTACTCTTGGTAAAAATGGGTAACGTGCTTCGAGGGTTTTGCGGTTGCCAAATCTTTTTTCGGGAAATAATAGATGGTTTTGGAGGATTTCCTGAAACTCAGGATGATCCGCAAAATATTTATGAGGTCTCTTGGCTCTTTTAAAAGAGACCTTATGTCCTGGAGCATCAGCCGGCGGGTCAGATACATCCAGTACCTGATTAATGGATGTAATTTAAGTCCTCCACCAGAGCTACTGTGTCAGGTGGGTCTAGGTCTAGGGACATGTCCAAGTCTGAAGCAGGATCATAGGGACCCTCAGACTCCTGGGAATCATCATGGCTTTTGTGAGATGGGGATGCCCTAGAACTGTAAGAGGACGCCGGAGAGGGTGTTCTCTGGACCCTCTTGCATCCAAACTAGAGGTAGATAGGATTGGGTCAGTAGACCGCCCATGGTCCGAGGCTTCGCCCTGAGTGGTTGATGGTGGCTGGGCAGTGGAGCAGGTAGAAGAACGAGCCTGCAGAGCCTGGAGTAAAATTGAGGACAATTTTTCAATAGATTGCAACATAGATTGGGACATAATCCGATTGGGTAGGCACAGTATCAGGTGCACCGGTAGTTGACAGAGTAATGAAGGGGTTCCGTCACCGTATCCTGGGTGCAGTTCTGGCAATGTGGGGACATGCATCCAGCAGGCAGAGGAGCCTTGCAGGCTGTGCAGGTGGCATAAAATGCCTTAAATGCCCTGGTGATCCTCTTGCTCTTAAGGTGCCGTTATACACAGCAATGTTCCAGCGATCCCGACAACGACCAGGATCTCTGAAACATCGCTGTGTGGTCGCTGGGGTGCTGTTAAACAAGCAGATCTCCTCAGCGACCAGGGAGCCACCCCTCCACATCACTGGGTAGGCGGGAGGACGCTGGTAACCATGGTTACCAGTGTCCTCCCACTTAGCACAGCCTGTAACCATGATAAACACCGGGTATCTAGGCAGTGCGCGCCGCCTAGATACCCGCTGTTTATCATGGTTACCAGCATCCCCCAGCTTAGCGCTGGTAACTATGATAAACACTGGGTATCTAGGCAGTGCGTGCTGCTTAGTTACCTGGTGTTTCTCATGGTTACCAGCCTGGGAAGTCACTGATCGCTGGTCTCTCACTGTCACATGCAGCGATGCGTGCTGACCAGCGGGAGACCAAGGACCAAAAAATGGTCTTGAAGGATGTGCAGCGATCAGCGACCTCACGGCAGGGGCCTGATCACTGCTACATGTCACATATAGCGACTTCGCTGGCGAGGTCGCTGATTTCAGCGATATCGCTAGCAATATCTCTGTGTGTGACGCACCCCTTAGAGCCAGACATTGTGATTAGATCCCTTCTATTGAGACCCCCTGTTGTGAGCAAACCGTGCCTGTGCAGAGGAAAACAGGGAGAGAAGAAACCACTGCAGAGGCAGGAGCCTCTGCAGAGATCTTACCACCTGAAGCATGCCTCAGTTTCAGCCCATCGGTTCCTGTGCCCCCCGAGACGTAATGACCAGATGCGGAGTATATTCCCCACATGCGGCGGAATGGCAGCGCTGAGTGAGGGAGAGAGGAAGAAGGGGGCGGAGAAAGTGGCGCGCTGTAAGTCTCTCGATGAGCGCCCTATATGGCCGCTTCGCCCCCTGCTATGACGCGTATCGGCGTCATCCAGAGGGCGGAATGGGGCGGTACGGAGGAGGCGGCACAGGCGCTAGGCCCGAAGCTTACTTAGATGCCGGACCCAAAAACGGTGGAGGGCCGGCGCGGAAGTGCGGTCAGTGACCGAAATGGACCTGGACCCTGACAGACTCCTGGGGCTGGGTCCCCTCTGCAGACAGTAGCGGTCCCAGCGCTGAGGGCATTAAGAGGCATGTGGTGCCCTGCAGCCAAATGCAGCAGTGTGTGCTGCTGTTACCTGTTGATGCCTCAGCCTAATGACCCAGGGGTGATTAATGGGATGTCTCCTGTTGGTGTCTTGCTTCGGAAGCTTGCTTGAGGAGATGATATGGGATCTCAACTTCTACACAGGTCCCCATCAATGGGGAATTGAGGAAGGAGGATGTTATGCTGGGATGTCTCAACCTCAACCCAGCACCCCAACAGTGGGATGCCGAGGAAGGAGGGTGGCATATGTAAGGATTTCTCAACTTCAACCCAGTGCCCCAACATTGGGGAGCCAAGGAAGGAGTGTGCCGGGGGTCTCACTGGGGACCCACTTTTCTTCTTTTTTAGAAGAAAAAAATTTAAAAAGTAAAACTTTTAAATAAAAGATAAAAGAGTTAAAAATGTTTGGTGTGCCTCCTAACGACACTAAGCAAAAACTGGTGAGAGCAGTGCCTGCTCCAGGGAGTATACTGCAGAGGAGAAGCCACTGTAACTCTTTAGCAGATTCTGCTTAGTCACCTCTTAGTGGACAGCAGCATAACACCCATGGTCCTGTGTCCCCCAATGAGACGAAGGAGAAAGTTAAAGCACCACTGCAAAATTTTCAGTTGCTCTGATTCTTCTCTTTATAGGTATATTTTTTAGTGAAATGTACATTGTTCTATTATTCTATAAACTACTGACAACATGTCTCAAATTCAAAGCTAAAAATATTGTATTTATTTGCAGCAAATGAGAAATCGTCAAAATAATGAAAAAGTAAAAGTACTTTCAGAACTCAAATAATGCAAATAAAACAAGTTCATATTCATTTGGAAACAACAATACTAATATTTTAACTCAGGAAGAGTTCAGAAATCAATATTTGGTGAAATAACCATCATTTTTCATCACAGCTTTAATGCATCTTGGCATGCTTTCCACCAGTCTTTCACACTGCTTTTGGGTGACCTACAAAAAGGAATGGCAAATGGCGGCTGGGGTGAAGTGCACGGCAAGAACAGCTCGTAATGGCTCCTAGAGGCAGGGCTCAAGTCATGTAAAGCTAGAAAAAAAGCCTTTCACAATAAGAAGCAAAGGAGAGCCAGGCTGAAGTTTGCCAAAGACCATAAGGACTGGACCATAGAGGACTGGAGTAAGGTAATCTTCTCTGATGAGTTGAATTTTCAGCTTTGCCAACACCTGGTCGTCTAATGGTTAGACGGAGACCTGGAGAGGCGTACAAGCCACAGTGTCTTGCACCCACTGTGAAATTTGGTAGGGGATTGGTGATGATCTGGGGTTGCATCAGCAAGGCTGGAATTGTGCAGGTTAATCCTTGTGAAGGATGTATGAATCAATCCGCATACAAGGTTATCCTTGAAAAACACTTGCTTCCTTCTGCTCAGGTAATGTTCCCAACTCTGAGGACTGGTTTTTCCAGCAGAACAATGTCCCATGCCACACAGCTAGGTCAATCAATGTGTGGATGAAGGAGCACCACATCAAGACCCTGTCAAGGCCAGCCCAATCTCCAGACCTGAACCTCACTGAAAACCTCTGGAAGGTAATCAAGACGAAGATGGATAAGTCATACGCCATCAAAAAAAGAAGAATTGCTTACATTTTTGTGCCAGGAGTGGCATAAGGTCACCCAAAAGCAGTGTGAAAGACTGCTGGAAAGCTGCCAAGACGCATGAAAGCTGTGATTAACAATCATGGTTATTTCTGAACTCTTCCCGAGTTAAAACATGAGTATTGTTGTTTATAAACGACTATGAACTTGTTTTCATTGCATTATTTGAGGACTGATGTTTCTTTTTTATTATTTTGATGGTTTCTCATTTGATGCAAATACAAAATGTTTAGCTTTGAATTTCAGAGACAAGTTGTCAGTAGTTTATATAATAAAAGAACAATGTACATTTTACTCAAAAATATACCTAAAAAGAGAACAGAGAAACTGAACATTTTGCAGTGGACTCTTATTTCCAGAGCTGTAGATAATAAATTGGGTACAGTAGTTCAATGTCAAATGTGCTGAATATTATGATGAATTAAGTTCTATACAAATATCTTGATTATTTTATCACAACAATGATTAAAAACCTGATGTCACCATGCACTACAATACACTTATCACTTTAAAAAATGAGCCATGTATAAAGGGATCGGAGTCATTGGTTTGGCTTATTGACTCCACAGCCCTGGTTTGCACCACTGCCCTACTTTCTATCAGTGTCCCAATAAAAAAGCCAATTTTCATCAGTACCCAGAACAGAGCCAACTTGCATCGGTGCCTTTAAAATGGGGCCCGTTTGCCTACATGATGTTAGAACAGACCAGACTTATAGTTTTAAAAGGCACTGATACAAGTTGGCTCTGCTACAAAAACTAGCAATTTCAAGTAATTTTCCCCTGAGGGCAGTTCTTTTCACATCTCATATTACGCACTGTATCTGTAAAAGTTTAATTTTCCTATATCCCAAGATTAATACTTACATCAGTAGAACACCAGTCTTGCATCATGGATATGATATGTGTAAGTTTCATCTGTAAAGTGAAGGCAGCCTCCCACTCCGGCTCCATCTCGATGTGCTGCCCGACCTGCCGCGTTATTGGATCCATTCCCTGCAGGAACACATGAAGGTTACAGGATCATTCAGGACTGGTGCCCACTGGCCAAAAAAGTATTCTCAGCTATTTGAACCCATCAGACCTGTAGACATAGTAACATCTCCTCCAATGCATGTATGATGGCAGATCTGAGCTGCCGCAAAGGACCAACACATATGAGGCCCAGGACTTTGTGTGCGGTAGTGTGTACAGGTTCCAGACACTAGCCAGCATCAAGGTGTTGAGTGTAGTGGGGCCTGAGAGAGTTCAAGATACCTAATGTTCCAGGTTTTGTTTTTGCGGATCTGATCACTTAAGATACCCCAGACCCCCTCAGATTGAACTGTTCTGGGGTCTAAAATTTTGGTGGTCCAACCTGGGAACTGAATTCATATGAGGAGTCTAAATTAAAATTACATTTATGGGTCTGGGGACTAAAAATTTAGCTTTGGGGTCTTTGTTGTGGCTTGAATTTATTTTAAGGGTCTATAATAAAATGAAAGGTCTGGACTGAGGTCTAAGTTAATTCAGATTCCAGAACAAAGCCCCATTATAATTTTAGTTCTAGTGATCTCGAAACAATTAGGATTAGGGGCCTGGTCTGAGGTCTGTATGATTTAGGGGTTTGGGTTCTGAGAAGTGTTGAAGTCTCAGTACCTGGGCTCCCACCAATAAGCGGCACTTTCAGCCCATGTAAAACGTTTTACAAATGATAACCACCATTTAAGAATAATCTGATCTAGATAATCCCAATAAGAAAAAAATAATTATTGTAACTAGTTCCACAAAGCTTGCAAACAAGAAACAGGTCCACATTTGGACCCCTAAAAAGCAAATCAGCTGAATATGGGAAGCAAAATTAACAAATCACTTCTTGCGTTGTGACTGTCAGGTCCATACAGGACAATTCTTAACCAATTAACGTAGAAAACGTTTAAATGTAAGAAAGTTTTCATTGTTGGCTTATCACTGGGATAATAAAGCGATCGGCAGTCTAACGTCAAATATACCTGGTTGACATCTCCCTCGAAAGCCAGTCGTCCGATGCCCCATATACACATTGAACTGTTGTCTGAATCAGTCGACATTGGCCGACATTAGTGTAATGTGTATGGAGGGGCTTTAGAATAGTTGCACATGTTGTCATTCCTATGTCCCTCCCTGGGCAGACCTCTGGGTGATCTGGGATCAAAAAGTCACAACAACATATTTATCACAGGTCTACAACTGGTGAAGTAAAAGGAGAATTTTGTGTACTCACCGTAAATTCCTTTTCTCTTAGCCTCTCATTGGGGGACACAGGACCGTGGGTGTTATGCTGCTGTCCACTAGGAGGTGACACTAAGATACTTCTAAAAAACAAGAAAACAGTGTAGCTCCTCCCCTGCAGTATATACACCCTGGCTGGCTCCAGCCTCACCAGTTTTGTGACTAAAGCAGTAGGAGAGCCATTAGCCCATCTACACAAATTATCTATATCTGAAAAAAAAAACAGTTAACCATAACTGATAACGCAGAACTGAAGTAACAAGATAAGAGCCGATAGGCAACAGGGAGGGTGCTGTGTCCCCCAATGAGAGGCTAAGAGAAAAGGAATTTACGGTGAGTACACAAAATTCTCCTTTTCTCCTTCGCCTCATTGGGGGACACAGGACCGTGGGACGTCCAAAAGCAGTCCCTGGGTGGGAATATATAGACGTATCTTGAACCTTTACAGGTGGGCAACTGCCGCCTGCAGAACGCGTCTGCCCAGACTAGCCTCAGCCGAGGACTGAACATGCACATTATAATGTTTAGCAAAAGTGTGCAGGCTGGACCAGGTGGCAGCCCTGCACACTTGTTCGGCAGAAGCCTGATGTCGAATAGCCCAGGAGGCCCCTACCGCACGGGTAGAGTGCGCGCGCAGCCCCGGTGGGACGGGCTGACCTTTGAGCTGGTAAGCGTCTGAGATCGTTGCCCTGATCCACCTGGCCAGGGTAGCCTTGGATGCAGGCATTCCTTTACGGGCTCCTTCTGGAAGAATAAACAGAGAATCAGACTTCCGAAAAACCGCCGTCCTTGAAATGTAGAGGCGAAGAGCCCGAACCAAATCCAGCGAATGCAAGGCCCTCTCCACACGATGAACCGGCGCTAGACAGAAAGACGGCAGAGTGATGTCCTGATTCAAATGAAACGAGGACACCACCTTGGGAAGGAAAGACGGAACAGGGCGTAACACAACCCTGTCCTGATGGAAAGAGAGAAAAGGAGACTTGCAGGAAAGAGCTGCCAGTTCCGACACGCGCCGAATAGATGTAATTGCCACAAGAAAAACTACTTTTTGAGACAAAATGCGAAGAGGGACCTCTCTGAGGGGTTCAAAAGGAGGCCTCTGTAAAGCGTCCAGAACTAGATTCAGATCCCATGTTTCCAAAGGCCTCTTGTAGGGTGGAACCAGGCGGGAGACCCCTGTAAAAAGGTCCTGACCTGTGATCTGTTAGCCAATTTGCGCTGAAAAAGAACGGACAAGGCAGAAACTTGTCCCTTCAAAGAGCCTAGGGAAAGACCGGAGTCAAGACCAGACTGAAGAAACCCTAAAATGGCTGGCAATGAGAATTGCATGGGCGGCCGGTTTTGAGAGTTACACCAGGAGAAGAAGGCCTTCCAAGTGCGATGGTAAATGCGAGCCGAAGAAGGCTTCCTTGCATTAAGCATGGTTGTGATGACATCCGGAGACAAACCTGCCTGGGTTAACACCCAGGTCTCAACGGCCACGCCGTCAAACTCAGGGCCGAGGATTTCTGGTGGAGGAGAGGACCCTGTGAGAGTAGATCTGGCCGATCTGGGAGACGCCAGGGGGAGTCGCCGAGAAGACGGACCAGATCGGCGTACCATGCGCGACGTGGCCAATCTGGAGCGACGAGAATGACTGGCACACCCTCCGCTTTGATCTTCTTCACCACCCTGGGTATGAGGGGAAGCGGAGGGAAGATGTAACAAAGACGAAATTGAGTCCAGGGCTGGACCAGAGCGTCTGCTCCCAGAGCTTGAGGATCGTGGCATCGGGCCATAAACCTGGATACCTTGCGGTTCAGCCGTGAAGCCATCAGGTCCACGTCCGGAGTCCCCCACTTGATGCATATTTGATGGAAGACATCGGGGTGCAGGCTCCATTCTCCCGAGGCGATGCCCTGGCGACTGAGGAAGTCTGCCGCCCAATTGTCCACCCCGGGAATGTGGACGGCTGAAATCACCGATCTCGTGGATTCTGCCCATTCCAGTATCGGGCGGACCTCGCGCATTGCTGTTGCACTGCGCGTGCCGCCCTGGTGGTTTACATATGCCACCGCCGTGGCGTTGTCTGACTGGACTCGCACGTGACGCCCTGCTAGCAGATGATGGAAGTCCCGCAGGGCTAGGAAGATGGCCCGAATCTCCAGTAAGTTGATGGGAAGAGTGGTCTCTTGACGGGACCACCTGCCCTGAGCCGTGTGGTGACTGAGAACCGCTCCCCAGCCCGTTAGGCTGGCATCGGTGGTCAGAACGTTCCAATGTGCCGGCAGGAAGGACTTGCCCACCTGGAGAGAGGCAGGACGGAGCCACCAAAGAAGAGACTGTTTCACTGCTGCGGTCAGTCGCAGGGTCCTGTCTAGAGTAGCCGGATTCCTGTTCCAGCGAGACAGGAGAGCGAGTTGGAGTGGCCTGAGATGCAACTGAGCGAACGGCACCGCTTCCATAGCCGCTACCATCTTTCCCAGGACTCTCATTCCTGAGCGAAGGGAATGAGGTCTTGGCAGTAGAAGAGTACGAACGCCTTGCCGCAAGGCGACTGCCTTCTCGCGCGGAAGCAGAACGAGCCCTTGATGAGTGTCGAAGTCCATTCCCAAAAAAGTGATGGTCTGGCTCGGGATTGGAGAGGACTTGGAAAGGTTTAACAACCAGCCTAGACGGACGAGTGTGTCCATGGTGATCTTTACACTTTCGTCGCAGTCTGGGAAGGATGGGGCCTTGATAAGAAGGTCGTCCAGATAGGGCAAGACCATGATTCCCCTGGAATGAAGAAGCTTCATGACCGTGGCCATGACCTTCGTGAAAACCCTTGGGGCAGTGGCGAGGCCGAACGGCAAGGCTACGAACTGGAAATGGTCCTGACCCACTGCGAAGCGTAGGAATCGCTGATGGGCATGAGAAATTGGTATGTGGAGATACGCATCCCTGATGTCTATCGACGCGAGAAATTCCCCTTCGTCCATTGAAGTGATGATGGATCGCAACGACTCCATGCGGAAGTGACGCAGTCTGATAAATTTGTTGAGAAACTTGAGGTCGAGAATCGGCCTCACCGACCCGTCTTTTTTGGGCACCACAAAGAGGTTCGAGTAGAACCCTGTGTACCTTTCGTTTGGAGGTACTGGCACAATGACTCCTGCCTGCCGAAGAGAGTCGACTGCCTTGAAGAAAGCGCGAGCCTTCTTTGGAGGCCTCGGGGGGGAAGACAGGAAGAAACGTTTGGTCGGGCGGGTGTGAAATTCTATGGAATATCCGGACGAAATCACCTCCCTGACCCACTTGTCGTCTATGACTGCGAGCCAGATGTCCCGAAAAAAAGAGAGGCGGCCGCCTACTCGGGAGGGATCGTCCGGGAGGGGAATGGAGTCAGGAAGAAGAGAATGGTTGGGACCGTGATCCCTTGGACTTTGACTGTCTGGAGCGTGCCTGCCAGGAAGTCGAGGTTCTCTGCGGAGCCTGCGAGACTCTATCTCTCCGTGGGAATCTGGTATTAGCCTGTGAGGGGCGGGAGGTCGACCATCCAAATGAGTTGCGAAAGGACCTAAACCGAGTCTGTTGACGTCTGAAAAGGGGACGTTTCGGCTTTTGTTGCGGGAGGGAAGTGCTCTTCCCTCCGGTGGCATCCGAAATCAGCTTGTCAAGCTTTTCCCCAAACAGTCGTCCGCTGAGATACGGCAGGCTGGTTAGGGATTTCTTGGAGGCTGAGTCTGCCTTCCATTCACGCAGCCAGAGCACTCTGCGGATGGTGATAGCGTTAGCTGCTGCAATAGCTGAACAGGCAGCAGCATCCAGGGAAGCCTGAAGGATATATTCAGCCGCGACGGAGATCTGAGCAGCCATCTCTGAGTCTTCCAGAGATTGAGAATTATCACGGAGAGAGGATGCCCAGGTGGTAACCGCCTTGGCTACCCAGACTGAGGCAAAAATAGGGGACAATGCCGAGCCCGAAGCCTCAAAAATAGACCGAGCCAATTGCTCAACCTGACGGTCGGTAGGATCCTTGATAGATGATCCGTCTGGAAGGGAGAGGAGTGTACGTGTGGCCAGACGGGAGACTGGCGGGTCAACCTGTGGGGACTCAGCCCAATTCTGGCTTACAGTAGGGGGAAAAGGATAGCGAGATTCCATGGCTTTTCGGTTACCAAAACGTTTATCCGGGTGATTTCTGTACTTGGTCATGAGTTCCTGGAACTCATGGTGGTCCGTGAAAAACTTGTGTGGCCGCTTTGTTCGTTTAAATGATATTGCGGACCCTGGAGCTTCTAAAGTGGGGCTATCAACTTTACAGGTCTGATTGACGGCCGTAATCAGGTCCTGAATCAGAGACTGAGTGTCAGGGTTGTCCAGGTCAAGCGACATTTCGTGCTCCGGGTCAGAATCGTATGGACCTTGAGACGAAGGGGACCCTGGTCCCCGGTCATGGGACGGAGAACCCTGGGAGCTCCCTGAAGGAGAGGGAGGGGGGTCCCTTCTCTTAAGAGAGGGCCGGTGGGAGGAAGATTCCTGTCTCTGCTCCCTGGGGTCAGAATCGTGTCTCTGAGCGGTATCCTGTTCGGGCTCAGGGGGCTCAGGGGTATCTGCCGTGGGCTGGGCATGCATAGCCTGTATCAGAGTCGAAGTCAGTCTGTCCATGGATTGAGACATGGATTGAGTTAAGGACTGAGACAAGAAGACCACCCAATCAGGGGTAGCGCGGGGACTATCAGTGGCGGCAGAGGCGCTGGGCTCCGAGGAAACCTCAGGAGCAGGGGCAGCTGTACTGACCGGCTCTGTATTAGATGGGTCACAGGCCTGGCAGAAAGGGGTCGTCTGACCGCTGGGCAGATGGTTCTTGCAGGTTGTGCAAGAGGCAAAGAATGTAGCCATCTTAGAGCCCTTTTTGTTGCTCTTGGAGTTCTGCATATTGTTATGGAGAGCTGCAGCCTAAGAGACACTATGTATGCTGCTGGGAAAAGAAGCAGCAGGTGCAGTACACTGAAGGGAGGAGTGCACAGCTAAAATGCAAGCAGACTGAGGGCACCAGCGAATGCGGTGCCCCTTACCGCTTCCAGTGGACTGCAGGCCAGGTCCGGTGTCCCCCTGAGAAAAGCCGTCCCTCGTGGTGCTGGGCACAGAAGATGGCGGCCAGGGCGTCCTCTCCCAGAGAAAAGGCGCGCAGGAGGTCTCGCGATGAGCGAGACGCGCCAGGGAGAAGAGATCCGCCTCCAGTAACACGGCCGGGATCTCTAATTCCCGGCCGCATGACGTCACCCGGGGGCAGCGACGAGGGGCGGCAACAGGGGCGGGCTTAGGAGTAGGCCGCAAGCCGGGGGCTCGATTAGGCTTCTGAGGCCGAAAACGGGCGCGCATCGGCGCGGAAGTGCGGGAAGCACACGCCGCGAGTGCCCTCGGCCCCCTGAATCCCTGCAGTGGAGGACCCAGCCCAGGCCCCCAGGGCAGGGGAGCCAAGGTAAAAGTTGCAGCCTTCCAGGGGCAATACTAAGGTCCGCAGGCCAGGGCTATGGGAGCTAGGGAAAGCTGAAGCCCAACCTGCAGCTCACAGGGAGACAACACATGCATGCAGGGTCCCTCAGGAGCCCTGCTTACCTTATGGAGGCACCTCAACCCAAAACCCCTGGCAGGGAATGGGGAGGGCATCTTGAATGCTCGACTCATAATCCCAGGAGTATGAGGAGAGTGTCAGCCTGGCGTCCCTGTCCGGCAGGATCTGCTCCAGAGATCCTGGGAGGTTGCTGTGCCTGTCACCCTGGGTCCCGCAGGGGGTAGGGAAGAAGTAGGGATAACGCCGGCGAAAAAACGGAACACAAGGAAATCGGAACGCTGAGGAACAGTCGCCTTGCTTCCTGTCCATCGAAGCAGAAGGGGGTACGTGGAGGTAACACTCCGCGTTCCCGTCTGTTGTTGGTTTTGGGAGATCGGTATGCAGAGATACCGTCGCCCTCTAGTATCCTTGTAAAAAGAAAAAAGGATCTAAAAATCTAAGGAAAAAAACCTAACTATGTACTAGTATTGTGGTCCTTGGACCGCATCTACCTCCTAATGAGACACTAAGCAAAAACTGATGAGGCTGGAGCCAGCCAGGGTGTATATACTGCAGGGGAGGAGCTACACTGTTTTCTTGTTTTTTAGAAGCATCTTAGTGTCACCTCCTAGTGGACAGCAGCATAACACCCACGGTCCTGTGTCCCCCAATGAGGCGAAGGAGAAATCTCTTTTTTTGAGTGCTGAAGGGGATAAGGACTCTCTTCTATCTGGCTGATTTTTGTAGTCTTATAAATCAGAGGTGCAGCCTTTTGTGACCACTCCCGTCCGCTATACAGAGTCACAAATCTTAAAATCTGACACCGTTATAGATTCCCTTTCTATGTTGACCACTTTGGAAGGAGCCCGTCTCTGGAAGCAGCTGGGGAGTCATAACAATTGCAACTATGGTCTTTAGCTGCAATGGAGTGTTTTATTTTTTAAAACATTGTATTATTTGATTACAATGGATAGACTAGTGTCCTCACCAGCCTTCACACTAGCCAAGGAGAATTCAGGACTAGCAAGGGTCTAGGCACTTGATGGCAAAGGGTGAGTTAGGGAGCTGTATAGAGATGTCAGGGAGCATAGGGCAAACACTTAGACAAGTGTTGGGAGGTAACCCCTCTACCCTCGTCAGGGCCTTCTTTCTATACCCGCCCCGTTGTTATCTTTGCCGTTTGCAATCCACAGCGTGACACACGTGCTCTGATTGTAAGACCCAGCTGGTCTGCCTGCTTTCAAGCCAAGTGCTTCTCATAGGGTCAATGAGGCAGTTAGCTCAGGTTTGAAGACCAGGTGGTTGGACACAATCCATGAAAGGCCATGAGAAACCAGAAAACCTGAGGAAGAATACCTAAATACACAATGTAGATACTGTCCTTGGTCGGATTTGAACCCAGGATGACATGGCTGCAAAGCCACAATGCTATTCAGTGAGAGATTGTGTTGCCCATACATTTTCTTTAAAGGATTTTCTAGCCTTATAATAATGATCACCGGATCTTAGGTCAAAATCTTTAATATCAGACGAAAAACTTTACCAAATATTCAGCTCTGGCCCCAAACATATGTGAACAGTGATGCCGAAAAATACAGCTCAGCTTTTATTCAATAGAAAAAGAGCTTAGATACAGCTCAGTTTACAGCATAGGTCATGAACATCTGTGAAAATCCAGTGTCTGACTGCAGAAGGAGCATTCCCTATGACTTTATTTAGCCCAGTACCATAGAGTCCTCTACAACCAGTGTCACACCTATACACATACAAAGAATGCTTCCCAGAGCTTACCTGCATGCACTTCAATAGATCTAGGAAGGCAAAAAACCCTTCAAGAAACTTTGTGCGCAAAGCAGATGTCCATTCGGGTGGCTTGCTGATGAGTAGATACCTGGGACACAAAACAAGAGAACCCGTGAAAACATCAACATTTATGTAACCCCTTCATAACTCTAATGCAACTTGTCTCCAGATAGTTTCAAATCTGGCTCATCTATCTGAATATTGTTCAATATTTCTAACTAATCCTATCTATTCTATCCAAATATTGTTCAATATTTCTGACAAATCCTATCTATTTTATGGGTTTACTCTCCTAAAACATAAAGGGGAATTCAAACATAAGGGAAATTTGGAAGGAAAATGTCCACAATCTATTTCAAGAACTTATTGGTAAATGTCTTTGGCCAGTTTCCAGCCTCAGTTGTGTCTGATGTGTGGGGCGGAGGTCTCTTTCTCAATGTAAGGCCCCTTTCACATCAGCGTTTCGCTGATGTTTGCGGCCGATCCAGCAGGTGGCGCAGCATCTGTTGGATCGGCCGCTTAACGGCCGACTTGAGGCCTGGATCCGGCAAGCCCCATGTCTATGGGGCTTGCGGTCTGGTGCGGCAAGTGCGGTTCTACCAGATGCTGCAGATCCGGCACTTGTGGCCGCGAAAAAAAAAATGCTGTTTGTAGCTTTTTTTTCGCAGCCGAAAGTACCGGATCTCGCCGATCCGGCGTAACCGCAAGCTCCATAGGCAATGCTTGGGATCGTCGCCGCAAGTGCGGTCGTTAGTCGGCAGATTCGGCAGACGTGGTAAATCTACCGGATGTACAGCACATCAGCAAAAACGCTAATGTGAAAGGCCCCTAAGGTTCATTTTACATCAGCGTTTTTGCTGATTCGCAGCAGATTTACTGCATCTCCCGCATAACGGCCGACTTGCGGCAAGCCTCCATTCATTCTTAATGTAACTTTCGTTAAGTGGTGTTTTTGCTGCGAACCAGCAAATCCGGCAGTTGCAGCAAGTCAAAGAACACAGTCCAACAGCGTTTTTTTGATCTGTCTCAACAGCCGGATCGCGGCAAAAACCGCACTTGATGAAAGTTCCTTTAAGAATGAATGGAGGTTTGCCGCAAGTCGGCTGTTACACGGGAGATGCAGTAAATCTGCAGGGTCTGCCGCGAATCAGCAAAAACGCTGATATGAAAGGAGCCTTAAGTCTATGAGATTTCGGCTGAGACTGCATGTATTTTTCAATTTGTGAAAATCTCATCTACTTTGCTGCTACTGTAAAACATAGTCCCACTACGTGTGACTATACCCTCATATTGTTTCCATGCTGAACACTACAGCAGTTAAAATGGGCTGCCTTGTGCAGCTAGCATGTCAGCTTTGCTTTACAGATTGGGAAAAAAAGGAACAGTCATTTTATTATTTGCAGACAGCATATTTATATATTTTTAAGAAAAAAAGTTACAAGGTTTGATTGGGGTAAACTTGGTACATGAAGTGTTATACTTATTTCTTCAGTGTGTTTGAAACACTTTTTGTGCATCCAAAGCTTTGAGAAAAGTGGGGAATGGCAAAACAGTAGAGCCAAATAGGAAGCCGCAAAGTAAAAGAACCAAGACATACAGACAAAACGGTCTACACATACACCTAATTAATCTTCCTGCAAGAGCCATTGTGATAAACTGCTTTTTACAACTATTTAATCTGTGACTGCACTACCCAAATACTGGACAGGGTTGGTGTAATCACCCGAATGTTCTGAACTGGAGCGGTCATCAGATTCACAATATTAACGGCATATCTAAAATGGTGTGATCTGAGGAGACCGGTGTACTTACTGTGAAAATAGTTTACGTAGCCATTCTGGAAAGTGTTATTAAAGATTAGAAGACGTATTCCCATCCTCAAGATGTGAGCGCACCCCAATAGGGAGAGAGCAGTCAATCTAGTGTAGTGAGGCAAGGAAAAGTCCATCATGGATCTGCCTCTTGGACTAGTCATCCGAAATGCGTAATCCCCGGACAGCTATTTAAAGGTATTCCCATCTCAAAGATCCCATCCCAATATGTAGTAGGTGTAATAATAATAATAATAATAGTAAATGCCTCCAATTAGTTACCGTATGTAGTATAGTCCTCCTGATTAGCTGTCACTTACCTCATGTGCAGGGCATTACAGCTTAGGTATCCATGGTTACGCCCACTCAGTGACAGGGAGTTATTAGTGGTCGTAACCATAGATACCTAAGCTGTAATGCCCTGCACATGGGGTAAGTGACAGCTGATCAGGAGAACTAGACTACATTTCTAATTGGAGGAACTTACTAATATTATTATATATGTCCGGTCGTCACCACTCATCTAACCAAAATCTTCACCCACTCCCTCTCTTCTGGCATCTTCCCCTCCTCCTTCAAACACTCGATCATTACTCCATTATTACAGAAATCTTTTCTCGAGCCATCCTGCACAAATAACTACAGACCAGTCTCTAATCTCCCCTTCATCTCTAAACTCCAGGAGCGCCTGGTCTACTCCCGCCTCACCCGTTACCTCCGCTCACTCTCTTCTAGATCCATTTCAGTCTGGTTTTTGTCCCCTTCACTCTACAGAAACTGCCCTCATCAAAGTGACCAATGACCTACTGACAGCAAAACGTAATTGTGACCACTCTCTACTTATTCTTCATCTCTCTGCAGCTTTTGACATTGTTAACCACCATCTCCTACTCTCTGTGCTGCACTCCATTGGCATAAAGGACACGGCTCTCTCCTGGCTCTCCTCCTATCTTTCTGACCGCTCTTTCAGTGTATCATTTGCTGGCTCCACTTCCTCCCCTTTTCCTCTCACTATTGCGGTCCCCCAGGGCTCAGTCCTCAGCCCTCTTCTCTTCTCTCTTTACACGGCCCTGATTGGACACACCATCAGCAGATATGGCTTCCACTACCATCACTATGCTGATGACACACAATCATACACTTCAGCCCCTGACCTTACCCCTGTGGTATTAAAGAACACCAATGACTGTCTAGCTGCAGTTTCCAACATCATGTCTGCTCTTTATTTAAAACTCAACCTTTCCAAAACTGAACTTCTTCTGCTCCCCCCATCCACTAACCTCCCTAAATCTGACATCTCAATCTCAGTTTGCGGTACCATAACACCTAGGCAGCAAGCTTGATGTCTGGGGGGGGGGGGGGGGTCACATTTGACACTGATCTCTCCTTCACCTCCTTTATACAATCTCTCGTCCGTTCTTGTCGCTTACACCTGAATAATATCTCTAGAGTCCGCCCCTTTCTCACCATGGAAACAACTAAAACCCTTACCGTGGCCCTAATCCACTCCCGCCTTGATTATTGCAATTCTCTATTAATTGGCCCCCCCCTCTCTAAACTTTCCTCTCTACAGTCCATCCTTAATGCAGCAGCCAGGATCACCTACCTGGCCAATCATTACTCAGATGCCTTCGCTCTGTGCCAGTGACTGCACTGGCTGCCCGAATACTACAGGTTCAAGTTCAAATTGTTTGTTCTCACCACAATGCTCTTCACAATGCAGCACCCCCCTACATCTCCTCCCTCATCTCTATCACCCTATCCGTTCTCTACGTTCTACAAATGACCTTCGACTAACATCTGCACTAATCCGATCCTCCCACTCCCAGCTCCAAGACTTCTCTCGAGCTGCACCAATTCTCTGGAATGCTCTACCCCAAGAAATCAGGACCATCCACAACTTGCATGGCTTCAGACGCTCCCTAAAAACACATCTTTTCGAAACTTCCGGTTCCGGCGCCTCCATGTGCAGCCGCGTCTAAGGGCTGCTCCGCTCCCCGCCTCGGCAAATCCGCCGACATCCAGTCTCCAGCTTGGCCCCGGGCATCAAAATCCACAGCGACGACTGCTGCAGCTCTGGAAGCGTCCATCATGAGCACGATGGACCGCTATGTCACGAGGAGTCGGGAGGGAGAGAAGATCGCGGCGCACCATGAGGACTGCGGTAATGACGGGCAGGGCGGACATGGCGTGGACAGCGCTCAGTCAGTGCCACTAGAAGGTGACTTGGTGAGGAGGCCTGGGACCGGAGTTAGCGAGACTGGGGTGGAGGAGGAGAGGAGAATGCCGCAAGCAGCCGCAGAGAACCCCCAGGGAAGGTCTCAAGTGCAATTACAGGCTGCAGGGGCCGCCATGACGGCACAACCCCGGAGCTGTTCCCCTGCAGATGAAAGACAGGATACAGAAGTCAGGAAAGAGATTATGGTGGGCGGATGGGGAGCCCCTCACTTTGATTATAAAGCATTGGCAAAAGAGCTTACAATCCACCTCGCTGATGATTTTAAAGCTGCAGTAACTGAGTTGGTGGCAACCACAACAAAAGACTTGACTACTAAAGTAGAGACTCATGACCAGCAACTTATTGAGGCTGAATCCAGAATTAGTGCAGCAGAGGACAGAATACAGGAGCTGGAAGATCAGTTAATGTCATTGCAACAGCACTCTGAATATGCACATGCAAAACTAGAGGATATTGAGAACAGAGCAAGGAGGAGTAACCTCAAAATAGTGGGACTCCCTGAATCCATCCCAGTGACTCAACTAGAGGAAATCTTTGAGGTGGAACTTCCCAAAGCCCTGGGTCTTACCCATAGATGTAAGACAGAGCGCACTCACAGAATTGGACAGATGAGGGAGCCGCAGGATAAGAGGGTAACATCAGGATCTTCTGTCTCGGCCTCTAGAGAGCCTACTAAAGCTAGACATGCCATAGCAAAGTACCTTAATCACCGAGACAAGGAGGAAATCCTGCGTGCTTATAAGGCCAAAAAACATCCCCTTTTAATCCATGGTCATAGAGCTCTGGTATTTGCGGATTACTCAATAGAAGTCACGCGCCGCAGGAGATCCTTCAGTGAAGCGTGCTTGTTACTTCACAGACGAAATATTCGATTCCAGCTGAATTTTCCAGCGATATTGCGATTCAGGTCCAGGGAGGGAGCCATGTTGACCTTCTCTGATCCTGATAAAGCAATTGCGGCTATCCGTGACAACACGAGCTCACCAGGAGCAAGGATGCCTTCATCACCACCCCAACTTGACACAGGATCGCCTGCAAAAAACAATTCTGCTGTGGATCTGGAATCCGAGACAGATAGAGACTCTGTAAGGTCCTACAGACTGAGATCAAACTCCCTGTTAGATGAAGGGCCAGGGAAGAAACCACCACTAGAAACACCAAGACAGCAGAGACAAACGGGACCCCGTTGGCAGAAGAAGAGATGAGAAAGGACTGAAGGAACATTGACATTACATTACTCAGCAACTGAGATTCTCATTGGTTGGGCAAAATAGTCACACATTTGTCGACTACGTTAAAGGGATCCTGTCACCCCCAAAACACCTTTAAAGCTATTAAAACCTGTCCCTACAGCATATTAACACTTTCCCTACACTATTTTTAGCTCCTAAATGCAGTAAATGATATTGCATAAAAACGTTTTATAAGTACCTGATTAGTGATGATAATGAGTGACTATGCTATTCATAGTCACTCATCAAGACTGCCCCTCTGCTTCATAGCACGCCTGAATAGGCGTGATCTACATCCAGGATTCAAAATCGCGCGTCCCTTCTGTGCCCTGTGTTCGTAGGAGGCTGCAGTGTGGCTTGTGACGCGATCCGCGTCATTCCCGGCGCCCTGTGACGTATTTACAGCGGCGCCGCGCTGTTAGCTTCAAAATGTGCACTGCGCATGCCCAATGCGCATGCGCAGTGCACATTTTGAAGCTAACAGCGCGGCGCCGCTGTAAATACGTCACAGGGCGCCGGGAATGACGCGGATCGCGTCACAAGCCACACTGCAGCCTCCTACGAACACAGGGCACAGAAGGGACGCGCGATTTTGAATCCTGGATGTAGATCACGCCTATTCAGGCGTGCTATGAAGCAAGGGGCAGTCTTGATGAGTGACTATGAATAGCATAGTCACTCATTATCATCACTAATCAGGTACTTATAAAACGTTTTTATGCAATATCATTTACTGCATTTAGGAGCTAAAAATAGTGTAGGGAAAGTGTTAATATGCTGTAGGGACAGGTTTTAATAGCTTTAAAGGTGTTTTGGGGGTGACAGGATCCCTTTAAGAGAGGAGAGATATACAAGAAAAGTGGGAAGTGATATGTAACCGTATCTTGTTTCTTTCCCTCCCAGCTCTCTCTTTTTACTGCCCTTACGTTGTCTTTGTTTTCAGGTTTCCTTATTTCTTTGGATATGTTGCGCAAAGCTTCGTAAGTTACCATAGAGGCTTATACAGCCTCCTAAATGCTAAAAGACATGTGTAATGAATATATGAATATACAATTACTAAGGGATTAATGCTAATCATACTATTACAATATTGAACATGTTGTTAATATAAGTTTAAGGTGATGACACCATTTTATCTATGCTGTGGCGGGGATGAAAGTATTGGATGACAATAAGAAACTGAAACTCTAAAGTAAGCGCCAGGTTGGAGTCTACTTTCGTTATAATTTAATATGTTTTCTGGGCTAGGATAAAGGCTGAGGAGGGGCGGAGATATGTTTGTCGACTGCACTCGAGGAAAGAAGTGAGGTGTTCTACTTGGACAGATGTGTGGAGTTGGTGCGTTGGTGAAAGGGGGGGGAGGGACAAGGGAGGGTAAAAAGTTGGGATTTGTCTACATTCCGGTGTGTGATAAATTATGCATCTCCTGTATTCTATCTTTCTTGTTTTGGTACGCACCTGATCTTCCGACATATGTGTGGACTGTGATGGAGAGTAAAACAGAGGCCCTGTGTAGGGAGGATTCTGATGGTTAGGTGGGTCTCCTGGAGCGTTAAGGGGTTGCGCTCCCCAGCTAAGCGCATGATGGTTCTCCGCCATCTTAAAAAATTACGCATAGATATTGCTTTGCTCCAGGAGACTCATCTGACATCGGAAGACTTCTTCCGTCTTAAAAAGCTATGGGTGGGGGAGGTCCTCGGGTCTAGTGCGGTGGAGAGAAGGGCCGGAGTATTGGTTTTAATACACAGGTCTCTGGCCCACTCAATTATCTCTACTTCGAGCGATGGCGAGGGCAGATTGTTTCAAATGACGATACAAATACAAAATGATATCTTTACCATATATAATATATATGCACCGAACGCAAATCAGAGGCCTTTTTTCCAACATCTACAGAACACTCTACTTCAAGATCCGGGAACTAATAAAATAGTAGGAGGTGACTTTAATACAGTGATGAGAGCAGAAGAGGATAGACGCTCATCATCATATGTGCGGAAGGGAAGTCAGGAGGGGGGAGGCCTGAGGGTAGAAAGCACCTTGGAATCAGTGATGAGACTTGTGGGGTTGTCGGACACATGGCGACTGGCTAACCCTTTAGGTAGAGAATTTACCCACTTTTCGCATCCGCATGGATCATGGTCCAGGATAGATATGTTTTTTGGGTCCACTAAGATTTTACAAAGACTGATACATATAAAAATCGAAGATATGGTGATTTCGGACCATAGTCCACTGGTTTTAGAGATTAAAGATAATTATGAAAAGGGAACCGATTATCTGTGGAGGTTTCCTGACACATTCACCAAAGAGGAAAATTTCACTAAATTACTGGGAGAATGGTGGACGCATTATAGCGTGGATAACTTGGGCCATAGGTCAGAGCCGGGATTATTTTGGGAGACTGCAAAAACAGTTATGAGAGGTCATATAATGGCATACAGCATGGGGATCAAAAGAAGGGCTAAAGAAAAATTTGTGGAAACTAGTCTGAAGGTGAGAAATGCTTATTTACAGTATAAAGAAACCATGGCGACTCCTGACAGGGAGACGTGGCTCCAAGCTAAGAAAGAATTTGATGAGTGGGCAGGAAAACGGGAGAATATATTTAAAAATAGACTAGAACTAGAATTGCATAAATTTGGAGATAAGGGAGGAAGACTGTTGGCAAGACTAGCCCGAGGTAGATATACCTCTTCCCCCATCCAATCAATAAAGGATAAGCAGGGCAACACATGGACTGATCCTAAGAATATTGTAAAAATACTAGGCAGATTTTATGCTTCTCTCTATAAAGAAACCACATCAACGGAACCTGAAAAGCCTTCCTGGCTAAATAAAATCAAAATGCCGCCCATCTCCCAAGACGACATCCATGTCTTAAACGACCCAATTACAATTGGAGAAATTGAAGCGGCAATAAAAAATTTAAATCCAAGTAAGGCTCCAGGACCAGATGGTTATAATGGAGCCTTTTTCAAAGCAATGAAAGAGCAGATCTCCCCGATCCTCTGTGAGCTGTATAATGAAATACTGAAGGGATCGCCTATCCCAGATAGGATGAATTTAGCTTATATCAAATTAATCCCTAAATCAGGTAAGACACCCACTGACCCAGCAAATTATAGACCGATATCCCTGATAAACCAGGATCTGAAACTTTTATCCAAAATATTGGCTGATAGATTGGCAATGATATTACCCAAAATAATATCTACACATCAGGCAGGGTTTATCAAGGGAAGATCGACGACTACAAACATTAGAAAGGTGATGCTTTTGATGGATATTTTGGGAAAGAGAACGAAACTGAAAGAAGGAAACCCAGCCATGATCACCCTGGATGCTGAAAAAGCGTTTGACAATGTCAGGTGGTCGTGGCTGGGTAAAGTTTTTGATTTGGTGGGTCTTACGGGTCCTTTTAGACACTATATACAGACTCTCTATAATAATCCTAGAGCCTGTGTGAGTATTCCAGGCTTCCTGTCCGACTCCTTTACCCTCCAGAAGGGAACGAGACAGGGATGCCCTTTATCCCCCCTTCTCTTTAATTTGGCCATAGAGCCTTTGGCACTATATCTGGAAGAATGTAATTCCTACGAAGGCTTTAAAGTAGGAGCCCAAGAGGTTAAACTTTCATTATTTGCGGATGTCGTCATTCTATATGTCCAACATCCCGAAAGAGATCTTTCAAACATCCTTTCAGATATAGAAATGATAGGCAAACAAACTGGATTTTCCCTAAATAAAAATAAATGCGAAATTCTGTTTATGGATTCGAGGAATGAGATGCAGGGAAAACAACATCTTTGTGGCCTACCAATAAGGAAAGATAGTATTAAATATTTGGGAATACACTTAGCCAGAACACCTACACTGATATACAAACTGAAGTTCTTGCCAGTCATTCAGCAGATAGAAAAGGAGTTGGCAAAAAGGAGATTTTTGTGTACTCACCGTAAAATCCTTTTCTCTTAGCCTCTAATTGGGGGACACAGACCGTGGGTGTTATGCTGCTGTCCACTAGGAGGCGACACTAGGCAGAATCTGCAAAAGAGTTTAGAAACTCCTCCTCTGCAGCATATACACCCTGGAGCAGGAAGTGCTTCTCCAGTTTTGTGCTAAAGCAGTAGGAGAGTTAACAGATAATAATGGTGACACAGGAAGTCTACGCAGGCGACCTGTGTAAACAAATATAGTTAACAAGGTAATAACAGTGTAACATGGCCTGAAACCAAACAGGCACGTGTGTAAACAGTTAAAAGTTAGCAGAGTAATGCTAGTACCACAAGTCCTGAAATTAATCAGGCGTATGTGGAAACAGTGAAGAGTTAACGAAGTAATAATCGTATAACAAGGCCTGTAACTAAACAGGCTCACAGTACTATAAGGCCTGGAACTAAACAGGCACAAGTTTAAACAGTCAACAGTTAACAGAGTGATAATAGGCAAACATGTGTAAACATGTTAACCATGTAACAGCTTAGAAGCTGTGTGAGAACTGTAGAAAAAGACCCACAAGGTCAATAGCAAACATGTGTAAACATGTTAACCATGTAACAGCTTAGAAGCTGTGTGAGAACTGTAGAAAAAGACCCACAAGGTCAATAGGGTGGGTGCTGTGTCCCCCAATTAGAGGCTAAGAGAAAAGTATTTTACGGTGAGTACACAAAAATCTCCTTTTCTCCTTCGCCTCATTGGGGGACACAGACCGTGGGACGTCCCAAAGCAGTCCCTGGGTGGGAAAGAACAATGGAACTAGTGACACTGAGCATGGTCAGTGAAGAACTATGCACCGACAGGCGGGCTGCTGCCGCCTGGAGGGCACGTGTACCCAGACCTGCGTTTGTCGAGGACTGAGTGCAAGCATTATAGTGGCTTGGGTATGGGTGTAGGCTGACCCCTTGGCTGCCTATACACCTGTTGCGCCAATACCCCTTACCGAACTGTCCAGGAGGCTTTCACGGCCGTAGTAGAATGTGCCGTGACCTGCCGGAAGGAATGAGGTTTCAAAGGTATAAGCGTATTGGATGGTTAGAGGAATCCACCTCGTTAGGGGAGCCTTAGAGGCTGATGTGTCATTATGTCTGCCCATTGGAAGAAGGATAAGGAGAATCCGACCTCTTAGAAGGGCACTGTCCTGGATACCTAGACGCGTAGGGCCCCGACAAGGTCCCGCATACGTAGGTCCTTCGCGACCGGACAGACTGGAGTCGGGCACGGCGATGGCAGAGAGATTTCTTCATGTAGGTGGAAGGAGTAAACCTACCGTAGAAGAAGAATGGAACCAGCCATAGGACAATCTTGTCCAGATGGAAGACTAGAAAAGGATGGATTACAGTAAACTGCTGCAAGTACCGATACTTCTGCAGAGACAAAGAAATGCCGCCGAACCATACTACTATGTGGATGAGTATGGTAAGGTAACATCCCATTGAGGCTGAAAAGATGGTTCTTGTAGTGCCGTGAGGACCAAGTTCAGGTCCCCACGGGTGTAGTCTTGTTGTATGGAGACCTGAAATAGCAGACCCTTTGAAGGAAGGACTTTATAGACGTCTGGTGGCAAGACGTGTTTGTAATAGGGTGAAAAACGGCTGAAAACCTGCTGTGCAAGAGACCCTAAGGACAGACCTGAGTCCAGGTCTGAGTGGAAGAAAGTGAGAGTCTCTGGTATGAAGTAGGGCCAAGCAGGGGCGTATCTAGGGGGGGGCAGCCGGACTTTTTGCACCGGGCGCCGCTCAGTGGGGGGCGCCGGTGCCATCATCAGGTGACCAGGCATCCGGCGCTTGCACTGCAGCGCCGCTGCCGGAACTAATCTCCTCCTCGCCGCATATTAGCACGGGCGGCAGTGGAGAACACACACAAGCCCTGCTGCTGGTCCGCCCCCTGGCAGTTACCACCCCCCCCCCCCGGCTGACGTCACCCGGCACCGCACAGTGGGACAGAGAGGACTGGAGAAGAAGTCCTAAGCAGGCGAGAGGGGAGGGGGGATGGTGGCTGACCCGGCTGGCTGGGAGTGATGAGGTGTATATATGTATACATCAGGCGCAGGCACACACTATGAGGTATAATATTATACCTCATAGTGTGTGCTTGCCTGGTGATGTATACATATATACACCTCATAGTGTGTGCCTAATATATATACAGTATGTATACACCCCATAGTGTGTGCCTAATATATATACAGTATATATACACCCCATAGTGTGTGCCTGATGTATACATATATATACCTGAGGTATATATATGTATACATCAGGCACACACTATGGGGTGTATATATACTGTATATATATTAGGCACACACTATGAGGTGTATATACTGTATATATGACACACTGTATATATAATGTGTATATATATAGATATAGATATAGATAGAACTGGCTGCACACAGAGCACAGCTGTATATAGAGGACAGGCTGCACACAAGACACAGCACAGCTGTATATAGATGACAGTCATCTATATACAGCTGTGCTCTGTGTGTGCAGCCTGTCCTCTATATACAGCTGTGCTCTGTGTATTATGTGTTTCACTGCTTAGTGTCCCCCCCCTTCTCCAGGGCCAGCATGGCTCCGGAAATAGTCTGTGGTCACCACCTGCAGAACCGCTACTTTGATGGGGCCGTTACACGGGACGACATCACCGGATTTATCGCCGGATTTATCACGGGGGGGGGGGGTGCCAAAATAAATCCTTGCCCCGGGTGCCAGAAAACCTAGTTACACCTCTGGGGCCAAGGGGAATGACCTCTAGAGGTGCACCAAGCAAAAAAACAAAACGATTACACATGTGTAATGGGATATCGCTGATAAAGCTGGTGTTCTCTCTGTGACTACGGTCGTTACAATATCCTGGGAAAAAAACCTCTTGGATTAAGTTCCAGGTCTCAAAGGCTACGCCTTTAATCTCAGATGTGAGGAATTCTGAGGGAGGACTGGCCGTTTTCGAGCAGGTCTGGACTGTTTATGAGACGTCCTGGTACTGCTACTATAAGGTGAACGAGTCTGCGCACCACGCGCGTGTCGGTCAGTCTGAGACCACGAAGATGATACAGCGTCAGTCTCGTTTGATATTCCAGACTGTTAGTGGGGAAAGGATATCGGAGAGACGGATACTGGTCCAGGCTTGGACTAGTGCGTCTGTGCCACTGACTGTGGATCCTGAGACCAGGCCAGGAAGGCCGAGACCGTGGCATTGAGGCGTGACTCAGTCAGGTCCATATCTGTGGTTTCACGGCATTGGCGTTTCGACAGAGGACTTCTAGATGAAGGGGCTAGTCCCCCGAGTCCATCGCTTGGTGGATTAGGAAATCCACCTCCCAGATGTGTACACCTGGTATGAGAACAGCAGTCAGTACGGTGTTCAAAGGATTCCACCTAGTGAAGGATGTGGCGAACCTGTCATCGCTTAGAGACTGCGGGTTCCACCCTGGTGGTTGACATATGCCACAGTTGTGGCATCGTCTGACTGTAACCTGACATGTTCGAATGCCAGAAGTGACTGAAAAATTACAGTACAAGACATACTGCACAAATGATCGTAGATTGAGGGGCATTTTCGTGACAGGGCAAGACTACTGCCATGAGCATTGTGATGGGGGGGGGGAGGCATCGCACCCCATCCTGTTCTCATGCAATGCTTGAGCATGGATAATTGCAAAGGCCGGCGATTCAGCTGAGCCAATGGAACTGACTTCCAAGCTGCTACTATGCTGTCAGGGACTCTTATAGCAGTTGTGAAGGATTGAGGAGACCTATGACAGAGGCTGCGGATTCCCAGACTAAGGAGCCGTGCCTTGTCTGGGGAAATTTGACTGGAGCTGTGGATGTGCAACTTAACGGCAGCCGTTTTCATACGATGCTGTGCGTCCAATATGGCTGAGACTCCATACGTGATGCTGTGGCATGTGGCCGTCAGGAGTACGCAGCGGAGCTGGGATTCCTGGAATGTGTGCGCTGTGTTGCAGCACGTGCCTTGGAATTGCGTAGACCTGTGGAGGTCGATCCTACCGAGGCTTCTTAGCGAGCACGGTGTAAATGCCACTGTTCGCAGACCTTGAAAGTCATGCATTGATAAAGAGTCATCCAGATATGGAAGACTGCTGAATTGTAGTATAGACATTGCCAACTTCAGGCTGGAAAAAACCTTGTATGCTTTGCGCTTCAGTCCTTTTTTTTTTTTTTTTTTTGGCCTTGCCCCACTCCCTGTGCTGATGCTTCGGAGGCTCCGACTTCAGTCAGAGGGCGGGCAAGCCAGTGATGTCACGGCCAGGCTGAAGCCGGGGCTTAGCGGGAATCGCAAGGCCCGGGAACGGCAGAGGCCCGGCGCGGAGATCCAGAGGGAGTCGGAAGTCAGGAGCAGCGCTGGCCGAAACCGGAGGCTGCGCCCACAATAGTTCCTCGCCGGAGTCCTGCGCTGCACACAGCGAGCGCTATCCCACCGTGAGTATTCCTTTTTGACTCCTGAGTCGAGAAGTGACAGATTGCGTGGGAGAAGGTTCGGGCCACGGTCATACGGGGTCCAGAAGGGCCCATCCATTGGGTTAATGCGGACGGGGGTCAGCGAGGTCCTGCTTTGAAGCGGCTGTGTAGAGTGCTCGCACGTGTCATCTCAACCCAAGTACCTAATATAGGTATAGTGAGGAGATAGGCAACAGGGCTCATATTCCAAGTTCCGCGACCCAGATTGTCGTGTTTGTAGGTTGGGGGCAGAGGCCGGCCAGGCCTTGTGCCGTTGCAGCTTCAACCCGAGTCCCCAACAGTGGGGAGTCGAGGAAGGAGTATGGTAAATAGCAATCTCGGCTACGACCCAGCACCTCCAACGGTGGGGAGCTGAGGAGGGAGTGTGCTGTGAGTCTTAGGTTTCAGAGACCTGAAGCGAGAATACTCGTGTAGTTGCGGATTACGGCGTTTCAGCCTGCATCTTGTGAGACATGACTGTCATCACCGCCAACCAGAGCTCCAGCTGTGGATTTTGGAGAGGATTTTGGCGAACGGTCCTGGGACCCTTGCAGTTGTCAGGTAATTGTAGATTACACCAACTTCAACTGGGCTCGCCAACAATGGAGATCCGAGAAAGAAACCTATGAGTCAAACTCGTAGTAATTCCACCACAACCTATTTCTTTCAACTCTGTGGGGTCTGGGAAGGCGAGGTTTAAATATCAACAGGGCTCCATCAACTTGTGGGACCGAGGAAAAAAGGCCTGTCGATACATCCCTTAGCTTTCCCCGGGGGGTAGCTAGGGTATCAGGTTGGATAGGTGTACCAACAGGTGCCTGTATCAGGCACGGAGGTAGGAACAATCACAATTGGTCTGTGCGCTGGGCAGAGGGACTCTGCCTGTATTGCTCTGGGAATTATCAGTATTCCTCATAGTACGATATCGCTCCATACGCTGTGTACAGAGGGGAGCATTACATGACGGGTTGCAGCAGGCTGTATCATGCTAGCTGCCCTTCAGTAACTATCAGTGATATTTGCTGTATGTTATACAAGGATCCTGAGATGAATCCCTATTATCTCCTGCAGGCAGGATAGGGACAAAGGGATGTCGCAGTGGTGGCAAGCATGAGCCTGCTGTCATCTGCCTCTTATTGGGTGCCCCTGCAGACAAGTCCGCCCAGTACTGAGTCCTAGGTGCAACCCTAGTGCCTCTAGGGTTTGCCCATACATCAGACTTCATTCCATGCCTGACCCTAATGATGTGGCTTGTAGTCCTATGCCCCCTAATGCTTAAGCGCTGCTCACCACTGTTATACAGCGGTGTCAGCGCCGGGCTGCAATGACGGCGGTGCCATGAAGAAGGGGGCGGAGCCAGCGCGAGGGCGCGCAGAGAGTCTGAAGGCGCCTTTTTCAGCCCTGTCCCGCCTCCCGTGCTGATGCAGGGAGGTTCTGACGTCAGGCGGGGAGTGGGCGGGTAGGCGGGGAAAGGGGCGGCGACGCCTAGCTAGGCCAAAGCCGGGGCCTCGCGTTAATCGCGGGCCCGGGAACAGCGGAGGTCTGGCGCGGAGGTCCGCGGCCGGAACTCGAGACAACGCTGGCAGGCACCGGAGGCTGCGCCCACCATAGGGCAGACGCCCCGACGGCACCCAGAGCCCGCTGACTGAGCCGCCGCAGCTGTGCTCCCTTCCAAGGGAACGGGCGCAGCACGGGCATGCCCGCTTCCTATAAACATAGTGGGGCTCCGTGACCGGCAGGGAAGCAGCCACAACCCAGGTACCAAGAGTGGGGAGTGACTGTTGGCTTCCTGCCTTCGGCCTGCAGCCAATGTGGCTGACTTATAGCCTGCATGCGGGGTCACAGCCTGGGAATGTGTGCAGCTGAGGCCCGGGGCTTCAGGAGTGTGCTGCGCCTGTGAATGTGCCCGATGCTTGCAGGAGCACATGATCTGTGGCCCTGGCAATGGCTACAGATGCCTCAAGATGTGGTCCCCCAGCCCCATGAGGAGCACACAGCAAGCTGGGTGTCCTGGAGTGTGTGCCAATTAGCATTTGGCAGGTTGAGGCTTTGCTGGGGCCCGTGGCCCTCAGAAACACTCAGCAGAGCTGAGTTTTCTGGATCAGGCTGCAGTGACCATGCAGTATGGTTTTGCCCTACCTGTGGTGTCTCAACCTAAAAAGCCCCGGAGGGGTGATTAGGGAGGGATGCTGCTGTCCACCGTCAGGGAGCTCCTGTGGATCCTCAACTTCAACCCAGGGTCTCCAACAGTGGGGAGCTGGGGAAGGGGGGGGCCATCTTCTCGACCTCAACCGGGCACCCCCAACAGTGGTGGGCCGAGGAGGGAGCGGTATGTGGGGGAAAAATGTCGACCTCAACCAGGCGCCCCCAACAGTGGGGGGCCGAGGAGGGACCATGCCGGGAGTCTCGTCAGAGACCCACTTTTCTTCTTCTTGAAGAAAAAAAAAAAAAAAATCCAAAAAGAAAGTTTTTTAGGAGCACTAAAAAATCTGTGTGTGCCTCCTAGACACTAAGCAAAAACTGGAGAAGCACTTCCTGCTCCAGGGTGTATATGCTGCAGAGGAGGAGTTTCTAAATTCTTTTGCAGATTCTGCCTAGTGTCGCCTCCTAGTGGACAGCAGCATAACACCCACGGTCTGTGTCCCCCAATGAGGCGAAGGAGAAATGGGTAGGATTACCACTCTCACTGTTGGGACGTTGCCACTTACTAAAAATGGTTAGCTTTGCCAGACTGCTTTATCCCCTTCAAATTATCCCCATGCTGTTGAGACATACTGACATAGTTAGACTTAATAAAGCTTTTTCTAAATTTTTGTGGGGTGGAAAGAGGCCCCGTTTAGCATATGTAACATTGACCCAGTCCAAGCAAGAGGGAGGACTACAGCTCCCGGATGTTCGGGGATACAACTTAACGTGTATCCTACGCAATGTCCTTGATTGGATCAGAGGCACCAGCAGATTCTCAGATATCGCTTTGGAGAGGGAGTGGGCCAGACCTTGGGATCTAGTAGCCTTGTTACATACACCGATGTCTTTCCTGCCCCCCAATCTGAAGAACACGGTGATTTATAAGGACACTATAGTAACGTGGAAGGAGGTCAGGAAAAAACTTAAGCTAGCATGGAGAATCTCGAAATTGCTTAACCCCTGGGGCTGTCCGTCTTTTCCTCTGGGACGCGAAAATTCCTTGTTTAAAATATGGAGAGACAAGGGAATTAAGACGTTGGGTGACCTTATAAATCTAGAGGAAAAAAAGTGGATGACAGAGACAGAAGTCTTAAATACATATAATTTACCCAATTCCACATTTTACAATATCGTCAGTTGAAACATCATCTCTTATCACATTTGCGAGACATCTCTGGGGAAATTGAGAATTCTTTGTGGTCTGAACTGATATCCTTGAATATGGATGAGGTATCTATTACTACTTTATATGCTAAATTAAACAGGTCCTGAGGCCACGGAGAAAGAGGGGCCTATTTAATAAATGGCGTAAACATTTCACAGACCCGGAACTTCCACAGATGATCCTTGAGGGATGGGGCGTGGTCAGACAACATGTTATTAATGAGAGATGGAAAGACACACAATTTAGGATCATGCACGGCGCCATTCAGGGCTTCAACATCCCTCCCTCTAAAACTAAAGCGACCAAACAGGAAAGATGGGTCCACTGCCCAAAATGCAAATCACCCATGACTGATCTGGAACACGGTTTATGGTTCTGCGCCAAGGTCCAAGAATATTGGAGAGAAATAGATATATGGGCAAGAGAGATCTGTGGAGATATAGGAGAGCTAGACCCGGTACGATGGATTATTCATTATCACCCAACTTCTCACATGATAAGACAACCCCATATACTATGGCACTACATTGCGTTGGTAGCAAAGAGACTCTTACTCCAATACTAGCTCAATGACAGACCACCAGACCTTGCCCAATTGAAAATGACGTTACAACACACATTGGTACTTGAGTCCATAGATACACTCCGCAATCCAAGTAAACTGGCCAAAAAATTCTTCTTTAAATGGAGACGTTTCATTGAAATAGAACTCACAGATATAGAAATTAAAAATTTCATGTTACCCTTCCGATCATCAACATGGTATGCCTTGGAAGAGTTAGAGGGTACATTAGGTAGGCTAAGATGCTAGGAACAGGAGATGCAATAACTTTGATACTTTATTTATAATATCGTAAATGTTTTCTTTATTCATACAGATATTTACAAAATATATGTGGATAATTTCATATGGAGGGGGGAAGAGGGAGGGATATGGGAACATTATAATGTACAAGTTGTTCGATATTGTTTATAATCTACTGTTGTACACAGTCTTCTTCTATGTAAGATCCATTTGTTTGGTACATTTCTACTTGATTCTGTACAAATATTTTTATGACTAAAACCTAATAAAAATGATGGTTCAAAAAAAAAAAAAACACATCTTTTCAAGGCGGCCTATCATGCTCCCTAACAAAATTCCTTTGTACTGTACATAGTGAATGGGCTCTCTCTCTCGACATAACTCTTCTTCAAACTCCCTACTAAACCCAAAAGCTCTACACAGATTGTCTGGTGACCATTCATGTAACTTTCTATCCCCCATTTCCTCAAGGTGCTTGGACCATCAGTGTAATAAGCCCCTGTACTTTCTGTAACCCCTATCTCGTTGTAGATTGTAAGCTCTTTTGAGTAGGGTCACCTTTATTTTTGCTTTATCTATTGTATTTTTTTTTATTCTATGCCTATTGTATTGTTTCCTATTATTGTACTGTATTCTCTCTCTACTGGAATTACTTACTCAAACAATCATATGATCTGGACCTGTATATTGTGTATTTTCGTTTATTAACCACTGTATTGTAAAGCGCTGCGGAATATGTTGGCGCTATATAAAGATTTATTATTATTATTATACCTACTACATATTGGGACAGGACATGGAGATGGGAATACCAGTTTAACTCACTCTGCTCACCTATCCTGATTTGACAGTTCCTCAATGTCCCCCCTCCTCTGCTGATATCTTACACTGCTCACTACAAGCTGCAGCAGGCAATGCACAAGACTAATAAGCGCTCTCGCCTTATAGAAGAACTTTTAAAATAAAATTGCTCATTTTAATATATTATACCTCCATTTGGACATAGATTTTCACAGTTCGTACACCAGCCTCAACAGTTTTAAGAATGCCACTTAACCATGTATAAAATGTGTTTGAAATGTGGTGACAGGTCCCTTCAATGCAATGTGTCTCCACGTAGAACAAGAACTGAAGATCCAACTTAAGGGGTAAAATGTATTAAGGAAGAAAAAAAAAAGAAAGAAAGAAAAAAAACATTTAGCAAGGAACTTACTTCAGATCCAGAATCAAGCTTTGAACCCTCCTGAACTTGAAGGCCTGCGCTGCCGTGTATCTCTCAAACTGAAATCTGCCCTGGATATCCCGGTGCCTTAAATGATCCATGAAGGTCTTTATTATTGTAGTCATCAGGTTCTCCTCTATGATCAACATCCGAGCCTGAGCCGGGAAGAAATAATCCATGTTCAAGGGTGGAATAACCAATAATGAGGAGCAGACTGTCAGAAAGGCAATATTTGTTATTTTTTTAATAATATATTCAGCAACATCGTACAGAGATCGCCTCCCCTACAGCAGCCTCCGTCCCCGATGGCGCTCAGTCCAATGTCCTTATTTTGGATCCATCAGGCACCTTCCATAGGAAGCAGATAACCTAGAAGCAGGATTTTGGACTGGGGCGGGGGTGTAAAGCTGGAGAAAATCCACACAGACACAGGGGGTTAAACAAACCAACTAAGATACGTGAATCTTCCAAAACTGGAAGTGCTTAAAATTGTCTGGGAAATTAGGCGGACATGGAGAATGGATTCAAACAATAATTATCATATTTCTTTGGATTATAAGACGCACCACCTGACTATAAGACGCACCCAAATCTTAGCAAAATCTCACTAAAAAGTTCATCTTATAGCCAAAAAAATAAGGTGAATGAAAAGAGGTTAACCTCGCCTGTCCTCTACCCTCTCAGAACCTCTCCCACTGCCTCTGATCAGATACTCTGTCTTGTCTCTCTTTTTCATTTCTGGGCCTCCTATGCATTGATCTGAGAAACTGGTGTTGAGCGTAATGAAAAATAATAGTGTAGGAACCCATAAAGAGAAGGTGGCAGAAGGCCTGATCTGATCAGAGGACTGCTGGTGGTGGGAGTGGTCCTAAGAGGGCCAAAAAGACGTACGAGGCCTTTAACGCCTTACAATCCAACAAAATGACAGATGGTTATGCCATTTTATTAATTTTCATGCAAATCAGAAGTAAAAAAAAAAAAAAATTTAATTAGTTACAAATCGATTTGTTCGTCTGTAATAACGACCTACTGGATTGCATATTTGTAACCCCCCTTATAGTAAAAGATAAAATGACAAATTTGAAAAACAGTAAACGCTTAAAGGGATCCCGTCACCTCCAAAACGCCTCCTAAGCTAGCAAATCATGTCCCTGCAGCATCCCATCACTAATCTCACACTCCTTTTGTCTCCTAAAAGCATCCTGTGAAAGTGCATAAAAACGTTTTAATACTCACTCATTAGTGATTATAATTAGCAGGGGCTATATTCTTTAGTCACCAAGGCATGTTGTTTTGCAGCTCCAGGATCCACCCTATCTCTGTCTGTGCTGCTGTGATGTGGAGCTGAAGGCAGGACTAATGATTTGCATTCTGTGAGTGATAGAGAGGGGAAGGGTAAAGCCTGAACAAGCAAGGCAGCACAGACAGAGAGGGGCTGGATCCTGGAGCAGCAAAACAGCCCGCCCTGCTGACTAAAGAATATAGCCCCTGCTAATTATAGTCACTAATGAGTGAGTATTAAAACGTTTTTATGCACTTTCACAGGATGCTTTTAGGAGACAAAAGGAGTGTGAGATTAGTGATAGGATGCTGCAGGGACATGTTTTGGTAGCTTAGGAGGCGTTCTGGAGGTGACCGGATCCCTTTAACATAGAAACGACATTTTAATTTTTATTCCACGAATCTATAGTACACATGAAAATAAGAAACCTTGTAATAGGTCTTATAGCGGAAATGTGCTTGTGAAGGAGGAGGTGAAGGAGAAGCCAGAGCGGAGAAGAGGAGGAGGAGAAGCCGGAGCGGAGGAGAGGAGGAGGAGAAGCCGGAGCGGAGGAGAGGAGAAGCTAGAGCAGAGGCGAGGAGGAGGAGGAGCCGGAGCGGCGGAGAGGAGGAGAAGCCGGAGCGGAGGAGAGGAGGAGGAGAAGCCGAAGCGGAGGAGAGGAGGAGGAGAAGCCGAAGCGGAGGAGAGGAGAAGCTAGAGCAGAGGAGAGGAGGAGGAGAAGCCGGAGCAGAGGCGAGGAGGAGGAGAAGCCGGAGCAGAGGTGAGGAGGAGGAGAAGCCGGAGCGGAGGCGAGGAGGAGGAGAAGCCAGAGCGGAGGTGAGGAAGAGGAGGAGAAGCCCTCTCACTATGATCACTGGCTGAATATTTTCTCTACAATGATGGAGCATTGAAGATAAGCATACCTAGCTGCAGCTGTGCCAGTCGCGCCTTTGTGCATTCATTATAGCATTTAACAGTTACTCTGACAAGCTTGCCACCATGATGGATCTTTTTTAACACTAAAGTTAAACTTCCTTCTTTTTCTGCTGTTCCCCAGAGTTCTCCGTTAACAGGGCTGCACAGGAAACATCCTGTCTACAACATTTGACCACTGCAGACAATCACTGGCTTCAGTGGTAAACCCGAAGTAGATGGCATGAAACAACTTAGACCAATGATTGGCTGTAGCGGTCACATAGTAGATGGGACAAGTTAGCTACAGACCTGTACACAGACAGGCAGGTGGTGCCTATTCGGTCACTTTATATTGGCAAAAAAGAATGAATCATACAAGTGGATAAGAAAAAGTCAACCATAGTGGATGGAATAAGTATCTGGTTCACATCACTTTATGGCCTTATGCTCGTCATATAAGCCAGAAGCCTAGTGTGTCACATGCTGCTCCCTGTGGGATGCTTTTAATGATAGTTGTATAGCAATAAAGATTGAGCAGCTTAAAGGGGTAGTCTGGGCATCTAATAGATGACCTAGGCCCATATTGATGATTTCTGACATCCGGCAGGCTCAATCAGCAGGATGTAACCACTGAAAGGAGCCAAACAGCTCAGCTGCAGGTATTGCAGATCAACTCCTATTTTCCATCAGATCCCTACCAATCCGGCATTGATGACTTAACCCGAATATAGTTTATCAATGTTAGATGCCTGTAGAATCACAGTTTTATGGGCATTGCTGATAATATAAATACCCCAGAACTCCGACATAATTTGCACCCAAATAAACAAACTGTTGTAGGGCTGTGGTCCTGACCAATCTATTCACATTTACATCACTAGACACATAGTAAAGTTTATAACATTACATGCTCGGACCGTCCAGATATGCACCTTCATGTCGTGAGATGGATTTACATTTTTTTTGGATCAAAATAATGATGTTAACCAAGTATCCCATATTATTTACATGCACTTTTGCTGTTTATTATTTTAGATCATTTGCACATTTTGCCATTCTCTCGGGCGTTTTCTTTGCAGTTTTTGGGGTATTGTCATCAACAAACACGCAAGAATTCTGGCACAACTTACACCAAAAAAACCAGACGCTCGTGACTTACACCTCATTGTTCATGCGTATCAGACCCTTTCTGCACTTTGTCCAACGAGAAATGGCCCCAATGGGGTAAAATTGTACCAAACGTTTGATGCAAGTTTCTGGCACAAGGAAAGCTTATTGAGAGGTGGTGCAGACTTGATAATCTGTATTTGTCTAATGGCATAAACCAATATTATATGATATAAACCTGGAGCATTGCAATCCTCGCTCCTGATAATCCTGCAGAGTGCCAACCACCTGATACACAAGCAAAACGCTTGTTCGTAGGGCGACTTTTAGCCAGTTTAAGATTCACTGTTATATACTGCTGAGAACAAGGAGAGCTTGTGTGCACAGAACGAATGCTGCAATCATGTAACATTCAAAAATGTGTAAAAAAAAAAAAAAAAACTTGATTACAATATTTCTTGTTAAGTACAGTACCAAAAAAACGATGTAAATGCTCTAGAGATGAAGACCTAATTTGGTGTATAGATAGGCACATGCACTTTGATTGCCAAGTATAACAGTGTCACTACCCTTTGAAAAAGCATTGCGAAACGCACGTTAGGGGTCGTCCCTTCGGCCTAACAGACAGTACTGCACCTAATGGGTAGGTTTTCTTTATATCTACTTATTGTTTGGTACAGAGCAATATAAGAATAGCTATTCTACTTATATAGGCACATGCACTGTTCTTGATTGCCCTATGCATAGGGGATGATCATCCAGCCTGAAAAGTTGCACTGCACATAATGGGTAGGCTTTCTTTATATTTACTTACACAGCCTTGTAAATGACAATAAGGACAACTATTATACTTACCTAGGCAAATGCATGGTTGATTGCCCTAACCAATTAGGTTGTCATCTCTTAAGCAGTTACGTAAGTTTTGTACTATATTTAACAAGAAATATTGTTATATGATAAGAGCTATATGGTGCCGTTTTTCCTTGCTGAAAGGGATTGTTTGGACTCCTTACGGGTTATAGCTAGTCTCTTTTTATCCCCCTCTTTTTGTGATCTGGGGGTTTTATTATACATGTTGTACAAAATAGACCAGAAACTTTATTAGTGTATGGTGTATGATATTCTACTTTATTTGTGTTAGAAAGGGGTGCACAATTTTGACATGGACCTATATGCCATTAAGCATGATTTATATCATGGTCACAATGGTGGTACTCTGAGTCCATAAACAGTACAATGATTGACAAGAAAAAAGCCGCACCTGCTGAGATGTATAAAAAAGGAGATTTTTGTGTACTCACCGTAAAATCTCTTTCTCGGAGCCTTCATTGGGGGGTCACAGGATACCATGCGTTGCCTCCTAGTGGCAGCAACGCATACACCCATGGTATCCTATATCCCCCAATGAAGCGATAGAGAAATATATACTCTTCTTTATTTGTTAATTTAAAAACAAGGATGTGCGGGTGGCAGGACGGGGAACATCATAGCAGATCCACCCGTTGAAGCGCCAGCCAAGCACGAAATGGCCGTTGTCCCGCTAGGACCTTACCAGTCCTGCCACCTGCACATCCTTGTTTCTAAATGAATGAATGAAGAAGTCTATGGGTAGCAGTGAGTAAAAAGATTCCCAAGACCTTGGTGCAGCGGTCACTTCGGTAGTCTGTGACTGCAGAACAGAACCATGCAAACACCCCCCTACCTGCACTCATTCCAGACACCTCTTCTATCATGGGACACGACAATCAGGTTGCCCCAAAATAATTAAGTCACACTCAAAAAAGGGGCAGGGGATACCGGCAGGTAGAAGGAGTTTAGTCGAGTCTGGTCTGGGGACCACAGACTACCGACACAGCTGCAAGTTTAGAAATGCTATTGTATTTCCAAATAACAAGATAGATTGTGACCTTCTGTTGGAGGTAAACATCAGGAGTATTCCCCAGAGGATCAAACACAACATGACAAAGAGTCCTAAATACGCACGTTAAAAAAACAATGAACAAAGATGTGTTGGTTTAGTGGATAAACGCATCACATGTTAATACTTACTAGTTTACAGACGGTTTGTGTCTAGCTGTGCAAAGTAAGTCAGATACTTACAAGAGAAGGCACCGTGATTATCTGTACCGAAAGGTCAATGATTGAGAACTCACTGTCGTGGTCATCTTTGATATAATCAGTCTGCAATCGCTCATAGTTCTAGTGAGAAGAAGGTAAGAAAAAAAGACAAGGGGTGGCATCTATCAGTTCAAAAACAATGGGCATTTACTCACCATTGTGGGTACAGTGAAGAGTTGCACAGACAAAGCAGCCACGGACACTGCTCGCTCGTGATCATCCTCCATAAAATCTTTCTGCAACTGCTGGTAATTCTAAACAACAAGGGGGAAATTCACCTCTAATCCACACTGGCCTTTCATGGTAATCTTAAAGAGCTTTAACGTTAAAGGGGCTAAATGGGAATCTAAACGCCCATCCGCTATATCACCGAAAACGTATTGCTATGTTATCTGCTGTACCTCATCATGCCTCCTCCTCGACTGAATGTTAAGAGACCTAAGCAACATTAAAAACAAGGCTAAGATGAAAACAAACGTCTGAAAAAAAATCAGCTTAGATTGTGCATCAATGTCAGAGGAGTCCTGATCAGATGAATGAAGGCGCTGTGGTACTGGATCAAGTGCCACGGCCCCTCTATAGTTTACCAGGCACAGCTCCGACCTTTAGGCCCTGTGCACACAAGGTGTGTTTTATTTGTGTGTGCAGTTTTGTCACAAAACTACAGGCAAATCCTGATGCGAGCCAAGTCCATGAGGATCCTGAAGTTTTCTGCACATGTTGCTTTATTTCCCTTGCAGAATTGGTGTAGAAATAAATCTGCAGCATGGCAATTTTTCAGAATTTTTTCACCCCTGAATGTACAAAAAATGCATGGAAAAAACGCACTGAAAATGTGCGTTTTTCTGTCAAGAGATGCAGAAATTTCTGAAACCAAATCCTCAACATGCACAGCGCCTTAATCGTGGCTGTGTCTGGTATTATAGTTCAGACTCATTCATTTCATTGAACACACCTTTGATATTTCCCCATCTGGTATTACAAGGGGTGTACATTAAAGCTTTCCCCTTAGCTACTTCTATTTAATCGAAGGATGATGACACAACACGTGTAATGATCGAAGTCCCTATAGGTTACGTGCCAATTTGCAACTCTGAACTGGTCTCTTACAGGTGCTGAAGTGGTGTGGATTGCGATAATGAAGCCAGTGGAATATAAAGAAGTTATCAAGTTCCTTTACATGAAAGGTGTGTTCATCAATAGCGGAATGGGGTCGCCCTGGAATTGGAGCCGTTTCCACCAAAATTCGACCACAATTGAAATGACAATGCCAGTTCTTGACCACATCGTATGATGGGAAATCATCACCATAAACCTCTTCCATCTCATCGAATGTCTCCCCTGGTGTGCGGCCTTTCAAGTAAAGGAACTTGATGACTGCTCTGTATTGCACTAGGAATATCTAGATGATGCAATCAGCGGTTGTACGAAAAAAAATTATATATATATATGTATGTGCAAGTAGGAAATTAGAAGCTTACTCTTGCAAAGCGAATAGCAAACAGCTTCTTGTACTTAAGGTCCATTAGTAAACTGGTCATAAAGAGCTGGTGGTAGCAGTTTCTTGCACCTATGGAGAAAATAAAAGATCTTCATGGACTGCACGAGAGCAAATGGAAGCGCAGATACAAGCTGCATCATGTACGGTCTCTTAACTACTGGTACCTTTCCAGAGATTGGAATCACACAGCATTAGCTTGTCCACTAAAGAGGAGTTTTCACCTTCTGGACCTTCTTGTAAACCGATCTGGCAGAGAATTCGTCTTAGTCCATCTGAAAAATTAACACAAAATAAGAGCGTCAACACAAAGTGTCAGTATCTATAGGAATATGTATTCAGCTGGGTGAATTCAGGCATCTTTACCTGTGCTGAATGTAGTTTTCTGCCCTTTGCAGAATCAATTTTTTTTTTTTAAATGTTGTTGCAATTTGTGCAAACAATATATTTATATTTGAACCCAGGCATTTGTGTGTAGTCACTGAAGAATCCTACATAGGGGAACACAGGACCATGGATGTAATGCTCTTGCCATCACCCACATACTGGCACTAGCTGAACCAGTTCAGTGACAAAGCAGTAGGAGAAGAAGAACATCATAATAAGATATAATACATCAAGCTGAAAAACACAAACTCAGCCCGATCAGGCAAACAGGGTGGGTGCTGTGTCCCCCAATGTAGACTCAGAGAAAAGGATTTTACGGTAAGTACACAAAAATCCCTGTTTCTCCATCACCTCATTGGGATACACAGGACCATGGGACATCCAAAAGCAGTCCCTGTGTGGGGAATTAACGTAACAGAGCATACCCGGGAGTCAACTGCCTAGAGATGCATGACTGCCCCCTGCAAGATCCATCTGCCCAGGTCTGCATCCGCAGAGGCCTGAGTGGGGATGCTCTAATGTTTCGTGAAAGTGGGAATGAGTAAGAAGGAATTCGGTCACCAACACAACAGACACCTATATTTCAGACCTTGCAGGTTGACTACCCCTGGTTTCACGGGAAAGTGCAGGAAACGGTACTGGACGTCTCAAGGAAAAAGATGTAGCTAATTGCTAGAAGAAAGTCAATAGACGGAACTCACCGGTCTTCTGTTCAGTACAGACTTTAATTGAATTATGAGTGTTACATCGGTTGCAGTGAGGGGGTGCAGAGTAGTGTCTGCACCCCATCCTTGCAACCGATGTAACTCTTACAATTCAATTAAAGTCTACACTGAACAGAAGACTGGGAGTGCCGTCTATTGACTTTCTTCTAGCAATTAGCTACATCTGTTTTGTGAAAGTCTGCAGGCTGGACCAGGTTGCAGTTTTGCAAACTTGTGCTGCTGACACCTGATGCCAAGTGGCCCAGGAGGCACCCACCGACCGGGTGGAGTGTGTCTTTATCCAAACTGGGATAGGCTTGTCTCCGACACGGTAGGACTCTTGAACGGCCGAACATATCCTCCTGGCTATTGTGGATTTTGATGTGGCCAAGCCTTTCCTGTGTCCTTCAGGAAGACCGAACAAGGCAACTGTCTTGCGGAAGGATGCCATCCGAGAGATGTACCATTTAAGGGTCCTCACAAGATCCATGGTATGCAGGGCCTTTTCAAAGTGATGTAGTGGTGCTGGGAAAAACAAGGGCAGGACAATTTCCTTGTTAAAATGGAAGTGGGAAACCACCTTGGGCAAGAAGGATGGAGCCTAGCGGAGAAACACCTTGTCTGGATGAAAGATCAGGAAAGCAGCTCGGCAGGAAAGAGCGGCTAGCTCTGATACCTGCCTGATTCATGTAAGTGCAACAAGGAAGACGACCTTCCAGGAAAGGTGCACCAGAGATATTTCCTTCAGCAGCTCAAATGGATCCTCTTGTAGGACACCCAGTACTAAATTAAGGTCCCAAGCATCCAGCGGGCATCTATAGGGGAACACTATGTGGACGACCCCTGAATGAACGTTTTGACATGGATAGCACTGAAATTTCACCCGTGAGGAAACTAATCACTAGGCCCGAGTCCAGACCAGCCTGAAGGAAATCCAGAATGGTCGGGATAGAGAAGATGAGAGAAGAACGACCGCGGTCCCAGCACCAGGCAAAGAACGCCTTCCAAGAATGATGGTAGATGGGTAGTGATGACTGCTTCCAAGCACTCATTATGGTGAAGACTACGTTTGGGGAAAAACCAGCGTGGGTCAGGCCGTTAAACGCAGGGCCCCCGAGCTCTGGTGGTAAATCAGACCTTAGGAAAGCAGATTTGGCCAATCCAGAAGGTGACAGGGGACTTAGACGACGAGCTGCACCTACTAAACCAGGAGTGGCCATGTTCACACATCTTCTCTGCTAGTATTTAGCGTGTCTCCGCTAAATACTTAGCTTTTTTCAGTGAAGCGGAGATGCGTGAGCACCGCCGCGTCCTGGTGACGCAGCCCCTGGTTACCCGATGTTGATCGTGGTAACCAGGTCACACACAAGGCTGCCTAGTGTCCGCTTAAGGCGAGCGGACAGGGAAGCGCTGCTAGCAGCGTTTCCCTGTCCGCTCTGGGAAAGCGGACACTAGGCAGCCTTGTGTGTGACCTGGTTACCACGATCAACATCACTAAATACTAGCAGAGAAGATGTGTGAACATGGCCAGTGGGTGATAAATAAAGGAGTGGTGACGTGTTTCTATTATACTTTTCCTCTGATTGTTCCACTCCTAGTTTTGGCTACAAAAATGCACAGTATGAATGTAGCCTAAGAGTGTGGAAGGTAGAGCACATCAGGGAGAAAATCGGTGAGTACTGCAGGGAAGGGCTAAGCTAACGTGCCTGTAGCTGCAGAGGAAGAGAATCTTACCCTGGTTTATGCCCCTCATTTGCGGTCACTCAGTCTCTGCAGACTGGATGGGTCTGATATAACGCAGTGTCTTAAGTTGCCACCGGCTACAGAAAATATGGTCCCTGGAGAAGCGTGGAGGGGGCATGTGCTTAGGACGAGAAGCACGCTCCATATCTCACTAGGCACGAAAAGTGCCAAGACTTGTGGGTGTGGCTACAGATCTGGGCAAATCCCGGGGCGGGTTGACAGTCGCAGTCAGGAGTAAGACATCATTGAGGTGGCAGAGTGGACTAAGCCACGGCCCAGATATCATCGGGAGGGGCGGGATGGTCGAATCTTGGCCATAAATAGGACCAATCCGGGGTCTAAGTTTTGAGCTTCTCAGAAGGGGGGGGGGGGATGGGGGAGGGAACATGGCCTGGGACAACACTAGTGATATCCATGGAAGCCCTCCGTCAGAAACACGGACGCACACCTATCCCATCTTACTGGTGGTGTGCGTCCCGGAGAGGCCACCGCAGGTCCTTCGGAGCAGTGCATCTCCAGCTCTGCCGCATGGGAGGGATGGTGTAGGGACCCTATTATCCACACATTCCATGACTAGAGAGAAGGAGAGGAAGCGTCCTCCCGACCAGCCATCGCCGCTGTCCAGCAGGTGCGATGCATCGGGGGCAAGTACAGACCCAAAATATTGCTGACTGACATCCAAGGGGTTAACTCCACGAGGATGGAGCAGGGCTGGGATACTGGCATAAAGAAATTAGCCAGGATGCTGAGGGGGGGTACTTGGAGATGACACTCCATGTTCCCTTCTGTTGTAAGTTGGGGAGATCAGTGCCATCAGGGGAACTGTCGCCCTTCGCGATTTCAGGCATGCGAGGTACTGGTGCAGAAAGTGGGTACTTGGAGGCAACACTCCACGTTCCCATCTACTGTCGGTTTAGGGGACATCGGTACCCGTAAGGGAACCATCACCCCTCTCAATGAACCTGGTCAAAAATTAAGAATTAATTAAAAATAAAACTAACAAATAACTATGGATGTGGTCTGAAAAACAAAGCACCTCTGCCTCCTTCTGACACTAATCTGAACTGGTTCGGCTGTTGCCTGTCTGCGGGCGTATACTGCAGAGGAGGAGTTAATCTTTTTTTGTACCCACTTAGTGTCAGCCTCCTGATGGCAGCAGAATAACACCCATGGTCCTGTGTCCCCCAATGAGGTGATAGAAAAATATGTACACGCACAATGCATGTACACATACACACATGCGTGTCATTTAGGGCACACAGCGAGCATATGTAAGACAAGTGTTCTAGTTAGAGGAGACTAAAGTAGAACCTTTTTGGCTAAATGCAAAACATTGTGTGTTGGAAAACGAACACTGTACATCATCCTGAAAACACCATCCCCACCATCACACGGTGCTGTCTGCATCATGCTGTGGGGAAGCTTTTCTTTAACAGGGGAAGGGAAGTTTGTTAAAGTTAATGGGAAGACTGATGGAGCCTTTATCAGCTGGCGACATATCTCCCAACCCAGGACCTCCACAGCCATCATTACCTATTATTCCTCTCTCATTACCCCACACCTGCAAGTAACAGCCACAATCTTTTAAATATAAAACCCATTCCCCTGACCCCCTCTCCACCGCTCCTTCTCTCTGCAGCGCTCTGGAATGCCCGTTCCATCTGTATTAAACTCATCTTCATTCTCAACTTCTTTATTTCTTGCAAACTCTGCTACCTGGGCATCACAGAAACATAGCTGACACCCTCCGACACGGCCTCCCCTGCTGCACTGTGCTATGATGGACTTCATTTCTCCCACACACCTCACACTGGCAACAAACATGGTGGAGGAGTGGGTCTTCTCTTTTCAAGCAACTGCACCATCAACCCAATTCCTCCTCCTCCCTTCCTTATCCTCTCATCCTTTGAAGTGCACTCTGTCCGTATCTGCTCTCCTTCCAACCTCCAAGTGCTATCGATCGACGACCAGGCTCTAGCAATGCGTTCTTTGACCAATTCTCCATTTGGCTTCTTCACTTTATCTCTGCTGACATTCCCACCATCATCATGGACGATTTCAACATCCCCATTGATACCAATCAGTCAACAGCCTCCAAACTCCTGTTATTGGCTTCATCCTTTGGCCTCTGTCAATGGTCCTCCACAGCCACACACACAGACGGACATACACTAGACCTCATCTACCTACCCTCTTCTCCCTTACCAACCCCACAACTTCCCTACTCTGACCACCATCTACTTACCTTCTCATCCTTGTCGTCCTCACCTGCCACCCATGTCCACCAACTTGCACAGCCTCACAGAAACCTCACACACGTTGACACGCTCATACTCTGATACTATTCTACCACTATCCTCCATTCCACTCCCCCACTCAATCACTGATGTAGAACTTGCACACCTCTTCTCCAATCGCACCTCACCACTTGTGCATTGGACCCCATCCCTTCCCACTTCCTCCCCAACCTCACCACCATGCTTATCCCAGCCCTAACCCACCTCTTCAATCTATCACTAACCTCCAACACCTTTCCTTCTGCTTTCAAACATGCAACAATTACACCTGTCTTGAAGCCATCTCTTGACCCGACCTCCACATCCAGTCACCGCCCCATATCGCTGCTCCCGTTCGCCTACAAACTTCTTGAAAGGCATGTCCACACTGTACTTTCCTCCCACCTCTCAACCAACTCTGTCTTTGACAACCTTCAATCTGGCTTCTGCCCCCACCACTCCACCGAAACTGCCTTAACCAAAATTACTAACGACCTTCCTACCGCCAAAGCTAAAAGACACTTCTCCATCCTCCTTCTTGACCTGTCCTATGCATTCAACACAGTCGACCACTGCCTCCTATTACAGATCCTCTCTTCCATTGGTATCACTGACCTTGCCTTCTCCTGGATCTCCTCCTACCTTTCCAAGTGCAAAATGTAGTGTCTCCCACTCAAACACTATCTTCTCACCCCTTCCCCTCTCTGTTGGGGTCCCTCAAGGCTTTGTCCTGGGGCCCCTTCTTTATTTCTATTTAAACTCTTGGTGTAGGACAACTCAAAGTCCCATTGATTCCAGTATCACCTGTACGCTGACAACACTCAGATCTACCTCTCTGGCCCAGAAGTCACCTCTCTGCTGTCCAGAATCCCAGCCAGATCCTCCTTCTCCTATCGCTTCCTTAAACTAAATGTAGATAAAACTGAACTCATCATCTTTCCCCCATCTCGCGCATCTTCCTTACCAGATCTATCACAATAAATTACATCACAATTTGCCCTGTACTTATAATTCGCTGCCTCGAAGTAACCCTTGACTCTGCCCTGTCCTTCAAAGCACACATTTAAGCTCTTGCCACCTCCTGCCACCTTCAACTCAAAAATATTTCCAGAATTTGTCCCTTTCTCAACTCTCAATCTACTAAACTACTAGTGCATGCCCTCATCATCTCCCTTCTCGACTACTGCAACCTCCTCCTCTGTGGCCTCCCTGCTAACACACCTTTCCAATCTGTCCTTAACTCTGCAGCCCGACTTAATCAACCTCTTCCCTCTACAAATCCCTCCACTGGGTCCCAATTCCCCAGTGTATCCAATTCAGACTACTAACAATGACTTACAAAGCCGTCCACAATATGTCCCCCCCATATATCTCTGAACTAATCTCCCAATATCATCCAACTCTTAATCTTTGATTCTCCCAAGACCTCCTCCTTTCCTCCACACTTGTACGTTCCTCATCTAACTGCCTGCAAATCTTCGCCCGAGCATCCCCCATCCTTTGGACCTCAAAACGTCCGACTATCCCCCACACTCGGTACCTTCAAGCAGAACCTGACATCCCATCTCTTCACAACAGCCTACAACCTGCAATAACCATGGTGCCCCCTCACCACCACTGGACCCGGCGTTCCACCACCACTGGACCAGACACTC
>JARQOC010000001.1:588258212-588279119 GCA_033576535.1 Allobates femoralis | reverse complement strand
GTACCCCCAGGGAGCTGCTGGCTACCCCCAGGGGGCCTGCTGTATATACCACTGGGGCTGCTGTATACTACCACTGGGGCTGCTGGGGCTGCTATATACTACCACTGGGGCTGCTGTATACTACCACTGGGGCTGCTGGGGCTCCTATATACTACCACTGGGGCTGCTGTATATACCTCTGGGGCTGCTGTATACTACCACTGGGGCTGCTATATACTACCACTGGGGCTGCTGTATACTACCACTGGGGCTGCTATATACTACCACTGGGGCTGCTATATACTACCACTGGGGCTGCTATATACTACCACTGGGGCTGCTGTATACTACCACTGGGGCTGCTATATACTACCACTGGGGCTGCTGTATACTACCACTGGGGCTGCTATATACTACCGCTGGGGCTCCTATATACTACCGCTGGGGCTCCTGTATACTACCACTGAGGCTGCTGTATACTACCACTGAGGCTGCTGTATATACCACTGGGGCTGCTGTATATACCACTGGGGCTGCTGTATATACCACTGGGGCTGCTGTATATACCACTGGGGCTGCTGTATATACCACTGGGGCTGCTGTATATACCACTGGGGCTGCTGTATTTACCACTTGGGCTGCTGTATACTACCACTGGGGCTGCTATATACTACCGCTGGGGCTGCTGTATACTACCGCTGGGGCTGCTGTATATACCACTGGGGCTGCTGGGGCTCCTATATACTACCACTGGGGCTGCTGGGGCTCCTATATACTACCACTGGGGCTGCTGTATATACCTCTGGGGCTGCTGTATACTACCACTGTGGCTGCTATATACTACCACTGGGGCTGCTGTATACTACCACTGGGGCTGCTATATACTACCGCTAGGGCTCCTATATACTACCACTGGGGCTCCTATATACTACCACTGGGGCTCCTATATACTACCACTGAGGCTGCTGTATACTACCACTGGGGCTGCTGTATACTACCACTGGGGCTGCTGTATATACCACTGGGGCTGCTGTATATACCACTGGGGCTGCTGTATATACCACTGGGGCTGCTATATACTACCACTGGGGCTGCTGTATACTACCGCTGGGGCTGCTGTATACTACCACTGGGGCTGCTGTATACTACTGCTGGGGCTGCTGTATACTACCACTGTACCCCTGTACGGTCAGACACATCCATTACACAGTACATAGCAGGGATACAATTATAAGATTATCTCGGCACAGGAAATGTGGTATGATCAGACCATGTCCTGTACGGTCAGACACATCCATTACACAGTACATAGCAGGGACACATATATACGATTATCTCAGCACAGGAAATGTGGTATGATCAGACCATGTCCTGTACGGTCAGACACATCCATTACACAGTACATAGCAGGGACACATATATACGATTATCTCAGCACAGGAGATGTGGTATGATCAGATCATGTCCCTGTACGGTCAGACACATCCATTACACAGTACATAGCAGGGATACAATTATAAGATTATCTCAGCACAGGAACATTTTTTTTTTGTAATCACATTCAGTTGTGGAAATTTTTATTCCAAGATCTATTGATTAAGATTTACTTTGTCCATTAAAAACCCTGTAAAAGATGTAATCGTGGGGTGCCAATGTTGTAACTGCAGCCAGAGGCCCGGTGAAGATCCGCAAGGATTCATAGTCCTGTTTTGTAAGTGCAGCAATACCATAATCGCAGTTGGAAGGTCCTCATGTGGATTAAAATAGTTAGAAAATGTTTTTAGAAATGGAAAATAAAAACGTCTGTGTTTACATATAATATATATGTGTGTGTATATTATGTATGTGTGTGTATATAATATATGTATATACACAACACACAAATATATATATGTATATTCACACACGCTATGATATTTTTATATGTGTGCATATCTATTATATAATTGCGAATGGGTTTTTTGCCCCTTCTGAGTCGACTCGCAATGTGAGTCGGCGTGGTCATGTGGATACGCCCGAAGCATTGGCCGCGCAGCGGGCATGGCGAGTCGCCTTAGCAGCGCGAAGCATTGGCCGCGAAGCGGCCATTGCGAGTCAGAGACTCGCCCTTCTAGAATCCCGATGCATGTGCATCGGGCACCCAGCTAGTATATATATATGTATGTAACGATATTATAGTGTGTGTGATTTTATTTCTCCGTCGCATCATTGGGGGACACAGGACCATGGGTGTATGCTTTTCTGCCACTATGAGGCGACACTAAGTAGAGATTAAAATTGAGCCCTCCTTCCTGCAGTATACACCCTATTGTGGGTGTAGATATTCAGTTTTTAGCTTAGTGTTGCAGGAGGCACATGCGGTCTGTAGCTCAGACCACACATACCCTCTTTTATTGTATCTAGCCTTCACCTTTACTTATCTTTCACCTGACTCCTAGTGGCAGAAAAGCGGAAACCCGAATAGAAGGACCCCGCTGAGCCACTAGTAGCCAAGACACATGTGGACACCCCCCTGCAGGACGGGGATGCACAGGCCACCAGCACCCAGAGGGGACATTGCCATCACCCCGCAGGACAGGGGGATACACAGGCCACCGGCACCCAGAGGGCACCGTGCCATCACCCCGCAGGACAGGGGGATACACAGACCACCGGCACCCAGAGGGGACCGTGCCATCACCCCGCAGGACAGGGGGATACACAGGCCACCGGCACCCAGAGGGCACCGTGCCATCACCCCGCAGGACAGGGGGATACACAGACCACCGGCACCCAGAGGGCACCGTGCCATCACCCCGCAGGACAGGGGGATACACAGACCACCGGCACCCAGAGGGCACCGTGCCATCACCCCGCAGGACAGGGGGATGCACAGGCCACCGGCACCCAGAGGGCACCGTGCCATCACCCCGCAGGACAGGGGGATACACAGGGCACCGTGCCATCACCCCGCAGGACAGGGGGATACACAGACCACCGGCACCCAGAGGGCACCGTGCCATCACCCCGCAGGACAGGGGGATACACAGACCACCGGCACCCAGAGGGCACCGTGCCATCACCCCGCAGGACAGGGGGATACACAGACCACCGGCACCCAGAGGGGACCGTGCCATCACCCCGCAGGACAGGGGGATACACAGGCCACCGGCACCCAGAGGGCACCGTGCCATCACCCCGCAGGACAGGGGGATACACAGACCACCGGCACCCAGAGGGCACCGTGCCATCACCCCGCAGGACAGGGGGATACACAGACCACCGGCACCCAGAGGGCACCGTGCCATCACCCCGCAGGACAGGGGGATGCACAGGCCACCGGCACCCAGAGGGCACCGTGCCATCACCCCGCAGGACAGGGGGATACACAGGGCACCGTGCCATCACCCCGCAGGACAGGGGGATACACAGACCACCGGCACCCAGAGGGCACCGTGCCATCACCCCGCAGGACAGGGGGATACACAGACCACCGCACCCAGAGGGCACCGTGCCATCACCCCGCAGGACAGGGGGATACACAGGCCACCGCACCCAGAGGCACCGTGCCATCACCCCGCAGGACAGGGGGATACACAGACCACCGGCACCCAGAGGGCACCGTGCCATCACCCCGCAGGACAGGGGGATACACAGGCCACCGGCACCCAGAGGGCACCGTGCCATCACCCCGCAGGACAGGGGGATACACAGGCCACCGGCACCCAGAGGGCACCGTGCCATCACCCACCCGCAGGACAGGGGGATACACAGGCCACCGGCACCCAGAGGGCACCGTGCCATCACCCCGCAAGACAGGGGGATACACAGGCCACCGGCACCCAGAGGGCACCGTGCCATCACCCCGCAGGACAGGGGGATACACAGACCACCGGCACCCAGAGGGCACCGTGCCATCACCCCGCAGGACAGGGGGATACACAGGCCACCGGCACCCAGAGGGACCGTGCCATCACCCCGCAGGACAGGGGGATACACAGGCCACCGGCACACCCCGCAGACAGGGGATACACAGACCACCGCACCCAGAGGGCACCGTGCCATCACCCCGCAGGACAGGGGGATACACAGACCACCGGCACCCAGAGGGCACCGTGCCATCACCCCGCAGGACAGGGGGATGCACAGGCCACCGGCACCCAGAGGGCACCGTGCCATCACCCCGCAGGACAGGGGGATACACAGGGCACCGTGCCATCACCCCGCAGGACAGGGGGATCACAGCACGGCACCCAAGGGACCGTGCCATCACCCCGCAGGACAGGGGGATACACAGGCCAACCGGCACCCAGAGGGCACCGTGCCATCACCCCGCAGACAGGGGGATAAAGGCACCGTGCCATCACCCCGCAGGACAGGGGATACACGCACCGGTGCCATCATCACCCCGCAGGATAGGGGGATACACAGGCCACCGGCACCCAGAGGGCACCGTGCCATCACCCCGCAGGACAGGGGGATGCACAGGCACCGTGCCATCACCCCGCAGATAGGGGGATGCACAGGCCACCGGCACCCAGAGGGCACCGTGCCATCACCCCGCAGACAGGGGGATACACAGGCCACCGGCACCCAGAGGGCACCATAGAGCAGTACACCGCTACAGGACAATTCTCAGCTCCTCCTCCAGCAAAGGAGGCAGGTGAGGGAGCGCAGCAGCCTGCACACTTGCGCACCAGGCCATCACTAAGGGCTCTGGTGCAGCAGAGGCTGCAGGACCTTCACACACCTCGGTACCTGCAGCCAGACGTCTCTAAGGCGGCGGCTCCCCGCCGGGACGCACTGCACCGTAAGTCGGGGTGCGCGCACAGAAGGGGTATCAATCGCAAAGACCGCTCCCGGGGCCACAAGTAATTGAGGCCCCGGTCTGGGCCTGCGCCATAGCTCCGCCCACGGCCCCAGCGCATTGGCCGCCAGCTCGCATCACCTCCTGCGTCATTGGGGCGGGCGCGATGACGCAGCCAGCCGCGCGCCTATCGGCCACTGAGTTAGTCACTCATTGCCAGGCCCACAACCATTGGCCTAGCGCCGCGCCACTGCCCCAGCCAATAAGGACAGACACAGGAGCGAGCCCACGCCCATTACACCACGATTGGCCACTGAGCATGTCGCTCATGGCCAAAAGTGCAGCCCCTTAGTTTAATATACACCTGAGCCCCACAGGCACCATAATAAAGCATGTAGTATGGACACAGCCCTCAAACACGCCCCAAAACCCGGCGCCAAAATCAAACAAAGCAGCCAGCATAGTGCACAGAGGTACAGCCCTCAGGTAATAAACCTGGGGCTGATACCTGCCTACCCCTCATGGAGACCTGCTGAAGTAGGGTGGGCTCTGCCCCCTCACAGGGGGGTGCAGAACAAAGCCCACATACTACCCAGAGACACAGTCAGGTCACAGTCCTTTTGTCCTGGTGCCTCTGCAAGGGAAAGACCTCAGCACCTCACAGACGACATAGCAGGGGACACAGGACCTGGGTGAGCTCCACAGGAGACCCTCCTCCCTGCAGATACCCACCCCCGCCCTCATAACAAGCCAGTTAGGACACCGCAGTGCCAGCGCTGACAGTAATCAGGTACGCAATGGCAGACCCCAAACTGTCCAAGGACAAAAGCAGCGCAGTGAACAAGGCATCATGCACCAGCTGCCAGACCACGCTCCCGCGCAGGCATACGTCACAATTGTGCAAGGACTGTGAACCTGAAAGTCCCATGGAGGCTAACACTGACGCAGGACCCAGTGCGCCTGACATCCCTCCATGGGGTATAGCATTGTCGCAACGGATGGACGCCATTGTCCAAATGTTGCAGGCCCGTTCTGAGTCGTACGCAACCAGTGCCCATAAACGTCACCACTCCAACTCCAGCAGGGAACAGCCCACGAACCCCCGAACCACTAGAAGACGGACTAATACCAGTCCATCTCCCAATACGTCATCAAGTGACAGGTCTCGCTCCCCTTCACCTCGTCACCGGTCCGATTCACACTCCCAGGGCAAACTATCAGACTCAGACACGCCCTACGAGAGTGAGACCACGGATATCCAGACGTTAGTTAACAGCCTCATCGAAGCTGTTAACACAACAATGAATATCAAAGACGAGTGCGTCACCACGCCAGAGCGCAGTTTCTTGTTCACAAAGACTAAACGACCTCGCCGGGTTTTCTCTAACCATGAGGAAATCGTCGGCCTAGTCCAGCGACACTGGGACCGGCCCAACAAGCGATTCACAGGCCGCAAGGTCATCGAAGTAAGATATCCATTTGCCCCAGACCAACTCAAAAAATGGGCTGAATCGCCAGCCGTAGACCCCTTAGCGTCGCGTCTAGCTAACAAAACCCTGCTTACTATCTCAGATAACTCGACTATCAAGGACCCCAATGACCGCCAGCTTGACAGTCTAGCACGCTCAATCTTTGAGGCCTCAGGGGCGGCTCTCTCGCCCTTGTTCGCTATAGCATGGGTGGCTAAAGCAGCGGGATCCTGGATCCAGGATATACAACAAACGCTGCAAGACCCCGACCAGAACCCGGCAGAACAACTCAATCTGCTGGCAAAAGCACAGCACTACTTCCTGCTGGCATCCAAAGACGCAGCCAACTGCGCCGCACTGGCAGCATCAAACGCCATCTCCATGCGTCGATCCCTTTGGCTTAGGGGCTGGCATGCTGACCCAACATCAAAAAGATCACTTATAAACCTACCGTACCAGGGAGGTCGCCTATTCGGCGAAAAACTCGATCAACTCATCTTCGAAACTACAGGGGCAAAAGCAAGTTTCTCCCCCAGCAGAGGTTCAAGCGGCCTTTTCGCCACCCACAGTCACACTCACGCTCTCAAGCTTCCCAAGGAACACCAAGGTGGTCCAGCTCTAATGCCAACACAAATGCAGGCCGGCCGACCCGCGGGGCCAACAGTCACCCACAGTCCTTCAAGACCAACCAAACATGGAAGACCCGCCCTAAACAAACTCGCTTTAAGGGCGGCAAGCCACAAAAGCTTAACACATGACTTCCCCCCCGCTACCGCCCGACACCAGCATAACAGGCGGACGCCTTCAGCTCTTCCGCCACTCATGGCTCAACATCGTTCGCAACAATTGGGTCAGAGAACTGGTGTCGTCCGGCTACAAAATAGAATTCATAGCCCAACCCCCAAATCGCTTCTTCCTATCCCGCCCCCCAAAGGGAAACGCCCATCCGTTCCATCAACTCCCTGCTCAAAACCGGCGTCATAAAACCGGTACCAGAAGACAAACAGTTCAGGGGTTACTACTCAAACCTGTTCGTCGTCCCAAAAAATGACGGGTCTGTGCGTCCCATCCTGGACCTCAAACTTCTCATTAAGTTTGTAAAAGTTCGTCAGTTCAGAATGGAATCCCTACGCTCAGTAATCGCGTCCTTAGAAAATGGAGAATTCCTAGCAACCATCGACATACAAGACGCATATCTCCACATTCCCATTTTCCCACCCCACCAAAGATACCTGCGGTTCTCGGTTCAAAAACGCCACTTCCAGTTCGTCGCCCTGCCTTTCGGCTTGGCAACCGCACCCAGAGTCTTCAGAAAGGTCATGGCGGCCGTCATGACCATCCTTCACTCACGAGCAGTCGTCGTCTTATCCTACCTAGACGACCTGCTGATCAAAGGCCCATCCTTCCAGGGATGCCTCTACAGCGTCAGAAACGGACACTCTCTCGTGTCTAGGATGGCTCGTAAACCTAGAAAAATCATCCCCAAAGCCAGCCCAAACAATCATCTTCCTCGGAATGACCCTAGACGCCGCAAGAGGGCTAGTTATACTCCCTCAGGACAAGGCCACAGCAATCCAAAAGGGCGTGCAGGTTCTTCGCAGCCGCTCCACCCAGTCCATCCGCTTTGGCATGAGTGTCCTAGGAAAAATGGTGGCCGCAATGGAGGCAGTCCTCTTTGCCCAGCTACACCTCCGAGCCCTACAGCTCTCCCTCCTCTCGGCCTGGGACAAAAGCCCCTTCAGCCTCAACCGCAAACACCGCTTATCCGCCCAAGTCAAAAGAACGCTCAAATGGTGGACACAGTTGTCATCTCTCTCTCAAGGAAAATCCTTCCTCCCACTCCAGTGGCTGATCGTAACCACCGACGCCAGCCTACTCGGCTGGGGGGCCGTCTACCTCCAGCACACGACTCACAGGCGATGGACACCCCAAGAGTCACTCCTCCCAATCAACATCTTAGAACTGTGAGCAATTTGACTAGCACTCCAACACTTCCATTACTTCCTGGCCGGACGCCCCATCCGCATTCAATCGGACAACGCCAAGGCTGTGGCGTATATCAATCACCAGGGCGGCACGCGCAGCAAATCAGCAATGCACGAGGTGCAACACATCCTAAAGTAGACCTAAAGAACCCGGTCAATCAGATCAGCAGTCCACATCCCGGGGGTGGACAACTGGGCAGCGGACTCCCTAAGCCTCCAGGGACTGGCCTCAGGGGAATGGTCCCTACACCCGGAAGTATTCCACCAAATTTGCAAACGCTGGGGAACGCCCGACGTGGACCTCATGGCATCAAGAATGAATGCAAGAGTCCCAGCGTTCGTGGCCAGATCCCGGGACCCACTGGCCCTAGGAGTGGACTCCCTAGTCCTTCCCTGGCGCCAATTCCAGCTTCCGTACATCTTCCCGCCACTCCCTCTAATCCCTCGAGTTATCAGAAAGATCAAGGCGGAAAGGGCGCAAGTAAATCCTCATCACCCCGGACTGGCCACGGCGGCCATGGTACGGAGAGCTCGTACAGCTACTCGTCGACGCGCCCTGGCCACTCCCAAACAAGCCGGACCTCCTGTCCCAGGGCCCCTTCTACGACCAGAACTTGGGAGCCCTGTCTTTAACGGCATGGCGATTGAATCCTGGATCCTGACACATTCAGGGTTTACACCAGAGGTCGTAACCACCATGGTCAACTCCCGAAAAACATCATCCTCACGCATCTACTACCGCACCTGGAAAGCCTACTTCAAGTGGTGCGAAGACCGCAACCGTAACCCACTCCTCTTCTCCATTCCCTCGATCCTAGAGTTCCTCCAGAATAGTCTCGACTCAGGCCTTAAGTGTCCTTCTCCAACGCAAGATTGCGTTAAAATCACAGGTCAAAACATTCTTTCAAGGGGTCTCACACTCACGACCCCCCTACAGGACGCCAGTGGCTGTCTGGGACCTAAACCTAGTCCTTGACATCCTCCAAGACACGCCGTTCGAACCCCTGAAAGAGGTCCCTCTAGCCCATCTCTCGTACAAAGTCGCCTTCCTCGTCTCACATCAATTAGGCGCGTGTCCGAGCTGACCGCCCTATCCTGTCGGCCCTCCTATCTATCCTTCCATAAGGATAAAGTGGTCCTCCGCCCTTCTCCATCTTTCTTACCCAATGTGGTATCTCAATTCCACCTTAACGAGGACATCGTCCTCCCGTCCTTCTGCCCAACTCCAATACACTGGATCGAAAAGCAGCTCCATACCCTGGACCTGATAAGGGCTCTCAGACATTACATCTCCCGAACAGCCCCATTCCGCAAAACAGAAACGCTGTTCGTCATACCCAAGGGTCCTAGAAAGGGAATGGCTGCCTCTAAATCCACATTGGCACGATGGATCTGTTCCACGATCCAGGACGCCTACCGCATCAAGGGAATGCCAATTCCAGAGGGAATCAAGGCACACTCGACTCGGTCAGTAGGCACCTCATGGGCCATTCACCACCAAGCCTCGGCGGCTCAGGTCTACAAAGCCGCAACCTGGGCCAGCCTACATGCCTTCACCAAACACTACAACATCCACACCCAGGCTTCTGCAGATGCAAGCCTAGGTAGAAAGATCTTACAGGCAGCGTCGCGCATCTGTAAGCAGCTAGCGCATGATGCTCGACCACCATTGTTCAATTCCCACCCAGGGACTGCTTTAGGACGTCCCATGGTCCTGTGTCCCCCAATGATGCGACGGAGAAACAGGGATTTTTGTGTACTCACCGTGAAATCCTTTTCTCCTAGCTCGTCATTGGGGGACACAGCATCCACCCTTTAACGCATCCGTATTCACAGCACACTGCCATATGCTAAGTTTACCTAACGGATATAGTATTGAACCTTACACCATTCGTACCTTACTACCAGCTCTCCTCCTGCTCTAGTACTAAACTGAATATCTACGCCCACGCTAGGGTGTATACTGCAAGAAGAAGGGCTCAATTTTAATCTCTACTTAGTGTCGCCTCCTAGTGGCAGAAAAGCATACACCCATGGTCCTGTGTCCCCCAATGATGAGCTTAGGAGAAAAGGATTTTACGGTGAGTATACAAAAATCCCTGTGTATATATATATTATATAATATAGTGTGAGTCTGGTGTAAAATGTAAAATTAACAAGTGTAGCAAGTCATAAAGAGAAAAAACAAGTCCAGAATTATTTTATCGCTTCAGCTCCATAAAATTATGTAATAATATGATCAAAAGGACTAATGTACTCCAAAATATCACTGAAAATGTCATCTCGCCGCACACACGTTTCACCACGTTGTATAGTAAAATGAACTGTATAATTACAAAAAATACAATTGGTCCCGCATAAAACATTTTTCCGTAACTATTTTTTATTTTGTCAGTATAGTCATCGCCCATGGAAACAAACAAAAACCTAAAATTGGCCTCTCTGTAACGGGCTAAATGGGCTGTCTTGTTTAAAGAAAAAATAAATTAAAAATCTTAACTGAGAACTGATATAAAGTGGGTCGCTAGTCCAGGACTCTACTGGACCAAAACACCACCTCTCCCTCTGGAGGACTTGACTCGTCCAACTATTGTGCAGTAAATGAGCTCAGTGCAATTCCCTATCTCACCTGTGGTGTCGCTGCAAGAAACCCATACCCCTATTACCAGATTACAACTGATTGGGATCCCAACAAGAGGACACGTTGTGATCAGATTATTATTAAAGGACCCTTCTAACAAAGATGTGAAGCGGAGAGCCCTTTTAATGTTTTTTTTTTGTTTTTAATAGTTTTTTTTCCTCCACTAGTGATTGTTTTATGATAATTACAATACAGAGTTCTGAATAAAATTGACATTTTTTTTAATATATTTTTTTCAGGTTTTGCACCTGATTGGAATGGCGTTACAAGAAGAGAACCAGCATCTGCAGAACATCAGCGAGGACAACGTCCTCACCTTTACTTTCTCAGAGAAGATCTCACGTAGGTCCTATAGGTTATGACAGCAGATGTCCTGTAACAGTGCTGCTGCAGGCTCAGCACAGAGGTCCTATCGCCATACTTTCTCCAATGATTTCATACTGCGTGCCTGAACAAATTAGTGCTTGTTTTAAGGCTCTAAAGGAGGTTTTCCACTACGAATGTGAACCCCTTTCTTTTATCCTGAATCTTCCTATCTAAGGCTACGTTCACATGCTGTGCAGTTGCTGCGCTATTGATCTGCTAATTGCCGATGCACTATCGCAGTGGAATGCAGTTAGCTGTCCGAGCCAAGTCAATGCATTTCACTATCTTCCATTCACACGCTGCATTTTTTACGGATCCACTTTTGGGCAGAAAAGCGGGACCGTGAATAAAATGAACCCTCGCCCCTCGTCGTGATGCTGTAGGACCTCCAGAGCACCCTGGACAGCATCATGTTACCAAGTGACGTCACATGGGAGCCTGCAGGTTTCTAGAAGTCGCGCTCGCTGCGGCGTCCATGACGAGGAGAGATCACCGGTGGTCACTGTTGGAGCGCGACAAGGTAAGTAAGCACAGTCGAATAGTACAGTGGTATTCACACACAGAATGCTGCACTCTGTGAGGATCCATTCTTAGTGCAGTTTTTGCACCAAAAGCGGATCCCCACAAAATGCAGCAATTACGCGGTGTGTGAACGCAGCCTCACACTTTTCCAATATGCTTCTGCGATCTACCCTGCTCCTGCAAGCTTATCTATTCAGTCCTTCATAAAAACATTTTGTTCTAGCTTTGCTCAGAAGACCAGATTCGGACCAACTGAGCAGGACACGTCACTTGGTGGGGATAAAAGAATGAAGTGTGATCTGAGCATGTGTGCCCGAACTGCTGTCGCTCAGAGAGTCAGCCTCGCCGCCCCATTCATGACCTGCCCTGCTCAGTTTGTCTGAATCTGTTTTCCAGATTAGAAGATCAAAGCTACATCAACAATAAAGGTGTTTACGTTTCTTAGAGATAAATGGTAGGTAGCAGAAATATATTTGGTAAGTGTTAGTTAGGAAGAGATAAAACAAAGAAGGGAGATCACATTAGTAGTGGAAAACCTCTATATGGATCAGACATGGAATAAGAGATGGCACCTGAAAGTGTTTTCTTCCTTCTGGAGGAGAGCTAATTTGCTTATTTATTGTCTGTAAAACTCATTACTCCAGCTAGATCTCAGCTAGGAGACTTGTATCTTCTTAGAGCTTTATTTGTATCGTGGAAAATGGCAGATTTAAAGAAGCATAAGTTATATCTGGGCTAACATATGTTGTATGCCTTTTTAGGACCTGGCGACGCTCCAAACACATCACCCAGCATCTTGGCTTTGTTGGAGACATTACAGAATGCAGCTCACTTAGAGGTTCACAAGGATATGATCCGCTGGATTTTGAAGGTAATGTTTCATTGACTGAACGGCAGCATTTTTGTGGCCACAAAATATGAAACTGCAATGTGTCTGCCTCATTCACACGTAATAATATATCTGAAATATACAATGGGTACGAAAAGTATTCAGACCCCTTTTAAATGTATCACTTTGTTTCATTGCAGCCATTTAGTAAATTCAAAATAGTTAAAATTTTTCTCATTAATGTACAGTCTGCACCCCATCCTGACTGGAAAAAAAACCCCAGAAATGTAGAAATGTTTGCAAATTTATTAAAGGAAAATCTGAAATATCACATGGTCATAAGTATTCAGACCCTTTGGTCAGACACATATTTAAATCACATGCTGTCCATTTCCTTGTGATTCTCCTTGAGATAGTTCTACTCCTTCATTGGAGTCCATCTGTGTTTAAATAAACTGATAGGACTTGATTTGGAAAGGCACACACCTGTCTATATAAGACCTCACAGCTCACAGTGCATGTCAGACCAAATGAGAATCATGACATCAAAGGAACTACCCAAGAAGCTCAGAGACAAAATTGTGGTAAGGCACAGATATGGCCAAGGTTACAAAAGAGGTTTTGCAATACTCAAGGTTCCTAAGAGCAGTGGCCTCCATAATCCCTAAATGGAAGACGTTTGGGACCACCAGAAGTCTTCCTAGACCTGGCCGTCCAGCCAAGTTGAGCAATCGTGGGAGAAGAGCCTTGGTGAGGGAGGTAAGGAAGAATTCCAAGATCACTGTGGCTGAGCTCCAGAGATGCTGCAGGGAGGTTGGAGAAGGCTCCACAAAGTCAACTATCAATGCAGCCCTCCACGAGTCGAGCCTTTATGGCAGAGTGGCCTGACGGAAGCCTCTCCTCAGTGTAAGATATATGAAAGCCCGCTCAGAGTCTGCAAAAAAAACACATTCGGACTCCCAGATTAGGAGAAATAACATTCTCTGGTCTGATGAGATGAAGATAGAACTTTTTGGTGATAATTTTAAGCGGTATGTGTGGAGAAAAGCAGGCACTGCTCATCACCTGCCCAATACAATCCCAACAGTGAGACATGGTGGTGGCAGTATCATGCTATGGGGGTGTTTTTCAGCTGCAGGGACCGGACGACTGGTTGCAATTGAAGGAAACATGAATGCGGCCAAGTACAGAGATATCCTCGATGAAAACCTCTTCCAGAACTCTGGACCTGAGACTTGGCTAAAGGTTCACCTTCCAACAAGACAATGACCCGAAGCACACAGCTAAAATAACAAAGGAGTGGCTTCACAACAACTCTGTGACCATTCCTGACCGGTCCAGCCAGAGCCCTGACCTAAACCCAATTGAGCATCTCTGGAGAGAAAATGGCTGTCCACCAACGTTCACCATCCAACCTGATGGAACTGGAGAGGATCTACAAGGAAGAATGGCTGAGGATCCCCAAATCCAGGAGTGAAAAACTTGTTGCATCATTCCCAAGAAGACTCATGGCTGTACTAGCAAAAGGGTCTGATTACTTCTGTCCATAGTTCAGTTTCTCTATCGCTTCACTGGGGGACACAGGAGACGATGGGTGTATGCTTGCTGCCACTAGGAGGAGTACAGTAAGCTAAATAAAAGCTAGCTCCTCCTTACTAGTATACACCCTCAGACCGGAGGGAAAAGTAGCCAGTTTCAGCTTAGTGTCTACAGGAGGCAGATGTGCTCTGACCCAGTCCACATCTGTAGCTTAAGATTTTTTCCTCCTCAGAGCACACTTACTATTTTTATTCTTATTTTTACTTTTTTCCAACTACGGATAACAGATGGGCACTTCAAGTGTCGCCTATTAGTACCCCCATCTGCACTATCAGTGCCGGACTTTTGCATCACCCTTGGGGTGTCGTCCCCCTCGGATGCCCAGGTGCCCTGGTTCCTAGATGCTCCACCAATCATCCGTGCCCAAGTCTCATCCCACCACTTCTGCTGCACAGAGTGTGCTGAGAGGCATCGGATCCTTCCTTCTCAGTGCCAGACCTTTGCTCTGTCATCCTTGGGGTGTCGTCTCTTGGGTGCCCTGCTGCCTGGATGCCCCACCAGCTGTCCATGCCCAGACTCACCACCCCTGCTGGACAGGGCGTGCTGAGAGGCCTTAGATTCCTTTTCTCCTTCGCCTCATTGGGGGACACAGACCGTGGGTGTTATGCTGCTGTCCACTAGGAGGCCACACTAGGCAGAATCTGAAAAAGAATAACAGTGAACGAAAGAATGCGCAATAGGGTCTTATCTCAATGATACACTGTCGCTTATCGATGTGGAATTGCTCACCTTTGTCAGTTGTGAAACCCACAACTGGTAGAATAGCGTACAGGCAGCTGCTGCAGGGACCGCACTCCCAACGGTGACCGTGGTTGTAATACAGAATCCTGGACAAAGTGCCTCAGTGTCCGCGCTGCTGCTCCGAGACCAAAGACACACAGACACAGGAATGTCTGGATCAGCGATAGCCTTTATTTTCCGACGCGTTTCGGAGCCTCCTCCCGAGCTCCTTCCTCCTGCAGTATTACACCCCTAGAGCAGGCATTGCCTCTTCAGTTTTTGATTAGTGTCTTGTAGGAGGCACACACAAATTTTATTGCTCCTAAAATTTTTTCACTTTTTGAATTTTATACTTCAAGAAGAAAAGTGGGTCTCTGACGAGACTCCCGGCATGGTCCCTCCTCGGCCACCCACTGTTGGGGCGCCTGGTTGAGGTAGACTTTTTCCCTTAACATGCCGCTCCTTCCTCGGCCCCCCAATGTTGGGGGCGCTGGGTTGAAGTTGAGACAACAGTCCTCCTTCCCCATTTCCCCACTGTTGGGGTCATTGGGTTGAAGTCGAGGTGACGGACGAGGCCTCTGATGGTGGAGCAGCATCCCTCCCTAAATACCCCTTTGGGGTTCATTTAGGTTGAGACACCACAGGTAGAGCCAGCAGGTGCAGCACTCAGAGCACCCCAGGAGTCCTCAGCACTGCTGAGCCACTCCATGGACTTCAGCGGCAGCGTGTTCGCCGCAGTACACCCAGGACTCACAGCCTCGCTGTGTACTCCTGAGGGTGCCAAGGGACCAGCAGCGGGGCAGCCAGCATCCCTCCCTAATCACCCCTGTGGGACCATTAGGTTGAGGCACCACAGGTCACAGGCTGCAGGTCGGCTGCAGTGTAATCCAGAAGCCTCAGCCACGCTGAGTGCTTCTGATGGGCTGCACATCCCAGGGCTGCATATCCCAGGAGCCCCAGCCCTGCTGTGTGCTCCTGGTGGGGTCGGAGGACATCATGTCCGGCAGTAAGGCACCTATTACACGGAGCACAGACTCCCTATGTCCCTGCAGGCCAGCACCATGCCCCTGGAAGCCGGCACCTGCATATAAGGCCATATCCCAGGAGACCCTGACCTAGGGTTCTCCGGCGGGAGCCGCCACCACAATGGCGCCATAATGCCCGGGGGTCCAGCAGCTGCCTCTGTCTGCCGGCAGCTGTATGTCAGGCCGAGCTCCAGGAGACCCAGTACCTGGGTTCTCCTGTGAGGGACAGCGCCGCACTATACCTGGGGACCGCGGGGATCCGTGTCAGTTCCGGTCCCTCCGCGGGTCTCCGCGCCGGCCGAGCACCATCTGCGGCATGGGTACATTACTAGAGGCCGCGGCTTCGGCCTAGAGAACGAGGCCGCCGCCTCTTTCCCCGCCCCCGGCCCGCCCCCGGATGACACGATCAGCATCATGGAGGGGGCGGAACGGAGCGTGCAGGCCACTGTGGAGCAGAGTTTCATTTCCCTGCACGCTCCGCCCCCCTCCTGGTTTCTTCTACAGACCTCTCCTGCAGCCATGATGGGGACATCTGATGTATCATGGCAAAGCCATGTAATAAAGCTATGTTGGGGCATCAAGTAATCCCTGCATCTAGTAATGAATGCACTGATCCCTGCACTTCACATACAAGTGCAGGGTACTCTGTACAGCCCCTCACGATGCTCGGAGCCCCACTATTATGGCCCGTATGCACTGGGAGCCCCACAGGACCTGTTCCCGGCTGCAGCATGCAGGCACACAGGGGAATGGGGCTGTACAGTAGCCTGCCCGTGGGGTACCAGTCTGCGGTGTCCGCAGTGCCCTCATCGATGTCATGGGAACTGACATGCTTCATCCCCGACTCCCACTGTAGGGTGGCACGGTTGAGGTCGAGACTCCATGTCATATGCCGCCCCCCTTCACCAGATTTCCCTGGGAATACTGGGTTGAGGAGTCCTCCCCGAATCCTCCAGCCATGCTGTCCAGCAGTACTGGCGGCGCAGGATCTCGCACTGCACACTCTCTGCAATGAAGCCAAGCAGGGCTCCCTCCCTGCTGCGGCTCTGCATGCTTTTTTCCCCTGCAGCACAAAGCATTGTAGCCTGGAGGATAGTGATCTGGACCTTGCACCTGCGGGTTGCCATATATATGTATTTCTGGATGTATGTAAAGTGCTATGGAATTAATAGCGCTATATAAATGGATAAATATTATTATAATTATTATCAGACGCTCGGCATACTTCCTCCCGACTGTGGCTCCACATAGGACATAATGTGGACAATACTGCCTCAGTAAAGGCGTTACAGGCAGCAGACCAGTCCTGCCCTCAGAAGGCCATTTTGACCACGACTCAGATCTCGATACGTCCTTAGTCCTAGAGCCGCCAGGCTGACGCTCTATTGGAAGTTCTAAGATATTCTGTAGCCTCAGTCTCTCACAGGCCTCCCATATCCAGGGACGTCTGTCCAGAAGACAACTGGTCACATTGTTTTCAGATGCCATGGTAGACAAAAGCATTTCCCTCCCTCAGCGCACAGCCAGGCGGTCCTTCAAGCGCCGTCAGCAAACTGCATTCCAACCGGAATTCATTCGGCCAGTTCACATCTAGACTGACACGGACACGATTCGCTTCAGTCAGGGCAGCGACAGCCATCACAGCATTAGCAGGTCAACCAATATTGAATGCCTCGTCCGCCGCCCTACTCTGACGACCCAAACAACTCGAGTCGCCACCTCAGCTGACTGCCTAATGTGCGCAGCCCTGCACGTTGCCAGTTGCTCAGCAATAGCAGCTCACAATGCCATTCCCTTAGACGTGCCCTCTGGATACGGGAAGGGAAGAATGGACGTGGTCTCCAAGAAGCCCCTCACAGTTTTTTCCATTCCTCAGAGGACACCTGTTCAAAGAACAGTTGCACAAGTTAACTTCAGATGCTATGAGACGCAAGGGCACTCCCTCCCTCAGTGCAAACCAGGACGACCGTTCCTTTCAGAATTTATTAAGGTCGGTCAAGACTTAGACCGACACTGACGAGTACTCGGTCGCCATGCAGGTACCTATCCCAGGATACCCAGAAGGGTAGCTCATCCTGACAGAGTCAGTCTCACCAATCCGAGACCAAATCGTCTCCACTGCGTGAAGGCTCAAGTACTTTTCCACGCTGTAAAGCCTCTCCTCATTTCAGGAGTCGCTGTAACCGTATCACGCAAAGAGCGTTTTCCAACCTATCTGTGGTCCAATCAGGAAGGTACAGTACGATCCGTACTGGACCTAAAACAACTAAACTAACATGTCCGGATAACTTATCCCACATGGTATCTCCACTCCAAGTTGCTTCCAAAGAACAATAAATATTCCTTGCGCCCATAGATATACAGGACGCCTACCCGTATATTCTTATGCAGATACTGACAGAAAGTTCCATCAGATTTGTATTCAAACAGGAATGCTATTAATTAGTGGCTCCCCCGTTTCGACTTAACTACAGCTCCTTCAGTGCTCACAAAGGTCAGGGCAGACGTCATGACTACCTCTCACTCCAGGGGTGTCATCATCCTTCCGTCCTTGGACGTTCTGCCTATCCAAAACTCTGGTCCTCGCGGACTGCGAACATAGTGTCTCAATGCTGTAGACACTATAACAACCTCCACAATTATACTCCGGTTCCAACAGTTTAATATTTCACAGCTGCATCTCAGACCGCCTTCACACTCTCAATTCAAGGAATAAGAACCTCAATCACTAGACAGGAGTTTTTTCACCTGTCCTCTGAAAGTAGGCGGTCTCCCCCCTCCCCCTGGTGGCTTTGGCCACTCTTTCTATCACGCAGGGAAGGTTTTTCGTTCCACCACGATGAACAGTTTAACCACTATCACGAGCCTGACGCGATGGGGTGCTATGTCCCCCATCACAGTACACAAGGCAAATGATCCCGCCCGGAGTCAAAAATGCCCATGAATATACAGAAGATTCTGGAAATAGTCCTAGCCCTGAAGTCCTTTAGCCAATGCCACGGTTGTGACATATGTCAGTCACTAGGGCGGAACCCGAAGTCTCCAGGCAACGGATGAAGTTCATCACGTACTTCACTGGGCGGAATCCACAATCTCAGTACTATAAGCCGGTCACATACTGGCTGAGATGACCGGGAAGTGGTTTTCCTCACCCGCAAGGGGACTACCTCAAGGGAGTGTTTCCCACACCCTCACGTTGTCCCATGAATTTACCGGTGCTAGGGAACCCCGGATGAGGAACTTGTGACTCCAGCCTTCATGACCAGGTCTTATGACCCACAGTCATTGGGACCACACACACACAGTCCAGGGATGGATCCGTTTCCGTCTGTCACTCATAGCAGCCGTACCATGGCGCTTACCAGACTGTTCATCTAGACAGTCCAGACTCACTCTCTCAAGACAGGCTATACCGTCAGAATTCCTCAACTCTGTATTGACGGCATGTCTCTTGAGACCTGGGTCTTAACCCAAGCTGGGTTTTCTTAGGGTATTGTGGCGAACATTATCAGAGCGAGGAAACCAGCCTCCTCAAACATTTACCATCGCACATGAATATTTGTTTTTGTTTGCTTGGTGCACCTCTAGAGGCCATTCACTTTGGCCCTATCCCTACCAAGAATTCTCAGTTTCCTCAATTCAGGCCTAGACTCAGGCCTGTCCTTGGGTTCTCTCAAGGGCAGTTTTCAGCCACTTCCACCTTCTTCCACAAACGTTTTGCTCCCAGACTTCAAGAAAATCCTTCCTTCGAGGGGTCTGCCATTTCATTTCCCCATTCAACAGGCCGCTACACCCGTGGGACCTAAACCTTGTCCTCATAGCTCTACAAGAACCATACTTTAAGCCTCTACAGGTCACTCCCCTTAGCATTCTCATACTAACAGTGGTGGTTTTTGGTGGCAATTACTTTTTCCTGCAGAGTATCGGAACTTCAGCACTCTCGGGTAAATCTCCTTGTTTGGTCTTCCACCAAGACAATGTTGCCCTTCGGCCGGTCCCTCCTTTCTTCCACTGGCGAGGTACTTCTGTCGCCTAAATGAAGAGCCTCTCTCTGACATCTCTGCGCCTGGTTCCAGGCCATTGGGTCGTGAAGGCTTTACATATGTAGGACCTCGTCAGGGCCCTACGCATCTATGTATCCAGGACAGCACCTTTTTAGGAAGTTGGATTCTCTCTCCCTTCTTCAAGAGGTCCGATATAAAGACATGTCAGCCTCTAAGGCTACTATAGCTAGATGGATTCCACAACCATCCAAGACGCTTATACCTTCAAAACCCCCCCCCTTTCCTGCAGGTGTTGGGGCACATTCTACTACGGCCGTGGAGGCCTCCTAGGCCATCCGGCCCCAGGCGTCAGCACATTTAGTGTCATAGGCAACCAGATGGCTCAGCCTACACACATCTACAAGTCACTGCAGTGCTCACACTCAGGCCTTGGCAGACGCAGGTCTGGGTAGATGTGTCCTCCAGGAGGCAGCAGCCCTCCTCTAGGTACATAGTTTTCCAGGAGGCAGCAGCCCTCCTCTAGGTACATAGTTTTTCGCTGACCATGTTCAGCGTTACTAGTTCCATCGCTTTTCCCACCCAGGGACTGCTTTGGGACGTCCCACGGTCTGTGTCCCCCAATGAGGCGAAGGAGAAAAGGAGATTTTTGTGTACTCACCGTAAAATCCTTTTCTCTTAGCCTCTAATTGGGGGACACAGCTCCCACCCTTTTGCCCCTTTGGGGCCTTTACTACAGTTCTCATGTTGTTTCTCAACTGTTACAAGGGTAGCTGTTTACACATGTTTGCCCGTTTGGCTACAGGCTGTGTTATACTATTATTACTGTTAACTCTTAACTGTTTGCCATGTACCAGTTTGGTTACAGGCCTTGTTACACTGTTATTACCATGTTAAGTATTACATGTTTACACAGGTTTGCCTGTTTGGTTACATGCCTGTACTGTTATTACTATTATTACTCAGTGAACTCTCCTACTGCTTT
>JARQOC010000001.1:588158967-588258112 GCA_033576535.1 Allobates femoralis | reverse complement strand
CCCCTATCTGAGGGGTCTAACAACTGTATCACAAATTAATTTTCTGTGTATACCCTCCAATTGGATGTTTATGTCATATCCTACGCTTTCTTGTCTTTGTAATTTATTCATTAATAAAATTTGTAATATTTTGATATAATTGCAGAGTTGGTGTGGTTGTGTGATGGTCTTATTATGATCATTACTTTGTTTTTGGTAAAATAATCTTGGGTTGCCAGCTCTTTTGGTAAAATAAGAGGTATTTCATTTGTAGGTTATATATCACCACCACAAGTGCTGATCTGCCCCAGGGACTCAGCTCCACCTGCAGGGAGCTGCAACATCCAAGCTGCAATACCATCGTCTCCGGAGGTCTGAAGCGGCGCTGGTGAACCTCACCAGAATCTGCAGGTGGCGTCACATTAAACTTTATTCCCTTTTCCACAACTTCCCCAATTTTTAGGCTGACCACTAGGGTCACGGGTCCAGGCAGGCCACCGGTGACATCCCTGCAACTCCATGCCCGGGTACCGAGTCCCCATAGGCCCTTGGGTGAATCAATAGCCCTTCACACAGTATGATGTCCCTACACAGCTCCTCATGCAGTATGATGTCCCCACATAGTCCCTCACACAGTATTATGTCCCTACACAGCTCCCCATGCAGTATGATGTCCCCACATAGCCCCTCACATACTATGAAATCCCTGCACAGCTCCCCATGCAGTATGATGTCCTCACGTAGCCCCTCACACAGTATCATGTCCCAACATAGCCCCTCACACAGTATGATGTGCCTACACAGCTCCCCATGTAATATGATGTCCCCACAGATTCCCACAAGTACTGAAAATTAAAAAAAAAAAAAAAAAACATTTTAGCTAACCCTGTTCTCCACAGCTCAACTCTGTGCAATGGCTTGGCATAGTAATGACGTAATGATGATGTAATGACGTCATTCCTACTGATGTGCTCTCATATGCACAGGCTCAATGGTGGAATTGGGAGCTGATACCGGTGAAATTGAGACCCCGGGGTGGCCATGTGGTGCTTGACACTACTATATCCAGGACTTTAGTTGTCCAAGTCCACAGACCACACATGGATAGGTAAAAGTCTGCATTTGGAGTGCGGGACAGACTTTCCCCAGGTCTGGATTAGAATTATATGAATAAAGAGATAAATTTGGAATCACTTGTTAGGTGTAGACTTTGTTGAAATGACAGAAACATTTCTGGAGACCCTACAGAGAACCTAGGTTATTAGAAATGTCCCTGTCTTGTAGAACTGAAATGTCCCTTTCATGTAGAGCTGAAATGTCCCTGTCATGTAGAGATGAAATGTCCCTGTCATGTAGAGCTGAAATGTCCCTGTCATGTAGCGCTGAAATGCCCCTGTCATGTAGAACTGAAATGCCCCTGTCATGTAGAGCTGAAATGTCACTGTCATGTAAAACTGAAATGTCTCTGTCATGTAGAGCTGAAATGTCTCTGTCATGTAGAGATGAAATGTCTCTGTCATGTAGAGCTGAAATGTCTCTGTCATGTAGAGCTGAAATGTCCCTGTCATGTAGAGCTGAAATGTCTATGTCATGTAGAGTTGAAATGCCCCTGTCATGTAGAGCTGAAATGTCCCTGTCATGTAGAGCTGAAATGTCCCTGTCATGTAGAGTTTAAATGTCTCTGTCATGTAGAGTTGAAATGTCTCTGTCATGTAGAGCTGAAATGTCCCTGTCATGTAGAGCTGAAATGTCCCTGTCATGTAGAGCTGAAATGTCCCTGTCATGTAGAGCTGAAATGTCCCTGTCATGTAGAGCTGAAATGTCTCTGTCATGTAGAGCTGAAATGTCTATGTCATGTAGAGTTGAAATGTCCCTGTCATGTAGAGCTGAAATGTCCCTGTCATGTAGAGCTGAAATGTCCCTGTCATGTAGAGTTTAAATGTCTCTGTCATGTAGAGCTGAAATGTCCATGTCATGTAGAGCTGAAATGTCCCTGTCATGTAGAGCTGAAATGTCCCTGTCATGTAGAGCTGAAATGTCCATGTCATGTAGAGTTGAAATGTCCCTGTCATGTAGAGCTGAAATGTCCATGTCATGTAGAGTTGAAATGTCCCTGTCATGTAGAGCTGAAATGTCTCTGTCATGTAGAGCTGAAATGCCCCTGTCATGTAGAGTTGAAATGTCTCTGTCATGTAGAGCTGAAATGTCCATGTCATGTAGAGCTGAAATGTCCCTGTCATGTAGAGCTGAAATGTCCCTGTCATGTAGAGCTGAAATGTCCATGTCATGTAGAGCTGAAATGTCCCTGTCATGTAGAGCTGAAATGTCCCTGTCATGTAGAGCTGAAATGTCCCTGTCATGTAGAGCTGAAATGTCCATGTCATGTAGAGCTGAAATGTCCCTGTCATGTAGAGGTGAAATATCCCTGTCATGTAGAGCTGAAATGTCCCTGTCATGTAGAGCTGAAATGTCCCTGTCATGTAGAGCTGAAATGTCCCTGTCATGTAGAGTTGAAATGTCCCTGTCATGTAGAGCTGAAATGTCCCTGTCATGTAGAGCTGAAATGTCCCTGTCATGTAGAGGTGAAATATCCCTGTCATGTAGAGCTGAAATGTCCCTGTCATGTAGAGCTGAAATGCCCCTGTCATGTAGAGATGAAATGTCCCTGTCATGTAGAGCTGAAATGCCCCTGTCATGTAGGGCTGAAATGTCCCTGTCATGTAGAGTTGAAATGTCCCTGTCATGTAGAGCTGAAATGTCCCTGTCATGTAGAGCTGAAATGTCCCTGTCATGTAGAGCTGAAATGTCCCTGTCATGTAGAGGTGAAATGTCCTTGTCATGTAGAGCTGAAATGTCCCTGTCATGTAGAGCTGAAATGTCCCTGTCATGTAGAGCTGTGTAAGGAGTCTGTAAGGAGACTTTCTTTCTTACCTTTCATCTGCGCGCTGTTTCTGCGCTTCTGTTTCTATTTTTTCTGCAGCGTCTTCGCATTCTTTGTTGCATGCCTGCAGTCTCCTCTGGTATGCCTCCACTTTCTGCAGTTTGCTGAGTATCATGTTCCTGTGTTAGAGCAAAACGGAGAAGAAAGTTATTGCATGTGCAGGTAAATGTAGATAGTCACTGATATGTATGAAGAGGAATAAAAGAGGTGGCCAGGTGCTAATCCTCCAGGATTGTCTGTATATCCAGGAGTCTGTCCATAGGAGCCATCAGTAACTGGACACATGGACATAGTCAGCAATAGCTCCTGCAGGAGAGATGGCTGGCCATGTTTTCATCTATGCAGTGGTCTTTGAGTAGGGAAGGGTAGGAAGGGTAGGATGCAAACTGTGTACATAACCTATTGTAAAAGGTGATCCAGTGTTGTAATTGTACTTGATATGTGTAATATTTTCCTCTGTGTCTTTCTGGTGGCACATATTTTAATTTCATTTATGGGATGTATGTGTAAATATCTTGATTAAGATCAGTCTAGATCGTGTGTGTATTATATATACACTATCAGACTGGTCAGATAGACTCTATTTCGCCCATAAATGGTGTTTAAGTATAGAATTTAGACTATACCGATGTTTAGGAAACTGCTAGATGAGGAGTTCCCCCTTTTTGATATCTATAGGGAATTGCCAGTTCAGGAGTTTCCTCCTATCACAGGCTCAGAGTGGCGCTCCCCCGCTCTGTGTGAAGGGGCCGGGTCTCTCTGTTGCTATGATGTGGAGAATGAGGCCTCACCTCCTTCCTCCCATCAGGCACACAGGGCCGTATTTGCCACTAGGCACTGGAGGGCACGGGCCTAGGCCTCCGGGCTGCGGGGGGGGGCACCAACACACTGAATATTTTTTTAAATGTATTTTTATTAACTTCCCCTCCCCTCCGTTAGCCAATGCAGGAAATCTGTTGTCTTTTTGGAGGGGGGAGGTGTCGGGGTTAGGAAGTAGCGGGGGCAGGGGCACACCTCCATATTTTCCTCGGATGCAGGGAGCTGACTGACCCAGGAAGTATTGCCTGTACGTCCGAGGTCAGAGACGTCCCCGCATCGGAGCTGCAGCAGCGTCTATGCATGTGAGGAGAATGACATTCTCTCCCACTGCAGATGGCACAGTACAGGAGGAAGACAAAGGAGCAGGTAAGAGCTCGTAGAGCTGAAGATGTAGGGGGGAGGCTGTGCTGTATACTGCTGATAGGAGGTTGGTGACAGAGGAGGCTGGTGACAAGGGAGGCTGTTCTGTATACTGCTGAGAGGAGGCTGTTGACAGAGGAGGCTGGTGACAGAGGAGGCTGGTAACAAGAGAGGATGTGCTGTATACTGATGAGAGAAGACTGGTGACAAGGGAGCCTGGTGACAAGGTAGTCTGTGCTGTATACTTAGTGAGAGGAGGCTGGTGAAAGAGGAGGCTGTTGACAAGGGAGGCTGTGCTGCATACTGGTGAGAGGAAGCTGGTAACAGAGGAGGCTTTTGACAGGGGAGACTGTACGGTATAGTGGTGAGAGGAGGCTAGTGACATGGGAGGCTGTGCTGTTTACTGGTGAGAGGAGGCCGGTGACAGTGGAGGCTGGTGACAGTAGGCTGTGCTGTATACTGTTGAGAGGAGGCGGGTGACATTGGAGGCTGTGCTGTATACTGGTGACAGGGGTGGCTGGTGACAGGGGAGGCGGTGCTGTATCCTTTTGAACAGGGGAGGCTGCTGCTATATACTGGTGAACAGGGGAGGCTGGAGCTGTTATATACTGGTGAATAGGGGAGGCTGGTGCTGCTTTATACTGATGAAGAGGGGAGGCTGGTGCTGCTATATAATGGTGAACAGGGGAGGCTGGTGCTATATACTAGTGACAAGAAAGTCTGGTGATGCTGTATACTGGTGAACAGAGGAGGCTGGTGCTGCTGTATACTGGTGAACAGAGGAGGCTGGTGCTGCTGTATACTGGTGAACAGGGAAGGCAGGGTCTGCTGTATACTGGTGAACAGGGGAGGCTGGGGCTGCTTTATAATGGTGAACAGGGGAGGCTGGGTCTGCTGCATACTGGTGAACAGGGGAGGCTGGGGCTGCTGTATACTGGTGAACAGGGGAGGCTGATGCTATGCAGGCTGGGGATTTGGGGGCATATTACTATAGAATAGTTTTTATTGGCGCCATAAAGTAAAATCTACTTTATTTAGTATGCAAATGAGGGAGCTTCGCAGCACTCTCGTATTTGTATACAAAAGCTTGTCTTTATTGTCAGCACTCCGTTAGTAATAGTGAGTGCTCTCTACTATCAGTGTGCAAGTCTGTGATCACTCACTAAGGCTGGTTTCACACTTGCGTTTTTTTTTTTTTTTGTTTTTTTTAAATCAGGCAAAATCAGGCAAAATCAGGTTTTTCAGCCAAATCCTAATCCTTTCAGGATCCAATTTTTTGTCCATTCATTTTAATGGTGTCAAGAAGCAAACTGACATAAGGGGCCTTTCACATCATCGGTCCTCGCTGATGTGCGACAGATCCAGCAGATTTACTGCATCTGTCAGATCTGCTGCCTAACGGCCACACTTGCAGCACCGATCCGGCAAGCCCCATTCATTCTCTATGGGATTTGCAGTCGAGCGCGGCTAGTGCAGTTTTGCTGGATCTAGCAGACCGCACTTGCCACACTTGACCGCAAGCCCCATAGAAAATGCATGGAGCTTACCGGATCGGTGCCGCAAGTGAAGCCGTTAGGTGGCAGATCTGACAGATGCAGTAAATCTGCTGGATCTGTCGCATCCGGCCAAAACCGCTGATGGGAAAGGCCCCTAACAGGATTGTACCTGACACCATTAAAATGAATTGACAAAAAACTGGATCCTGAAAGGATTAAGATTTGGCTGAAGAACCTGATTTTGCCTGATTTGATAAAAAACGCAAGTGTGAAACCAGCGACACTGGATGAGTGCAGCAGAGCGCTCCAAGTGTCAGTGAGGGTGCACACATTGTGGCTGCAGGCCCGCTCTGATGCCTGGGACCTTTCTGCTCTTGGCTTTCCTTTGAACACCTTCAGTAAAGAGGAAGGGTGTTAAATGAGCAGACCGTGTCTCTATATCACTAGGCCTCTCCTAACTGAAGCAATGGTTAGGTCACCTATTTTAATCTCTTGATACCTTTGAAAAGCTGAAGGTGTTAAAAAAACGCTCAAAAGACTGAACCTGCATTCTTCATTCTTTTAGTGTTTAATTAGCTCTTTTTAAAGTGTTTTACAGGGTAGATCTACCTTAAATAGACATCAGTAAGTGGTGCGACCACGAAAAGTGCCTAGGGCAGCATAAGAGCCAAATACAGCCCTGCGGGCACAGTGTTCCAGATCAGATGACCGGTGGATCACATGGGGATGCGCTCAAGGAGCAAATACAACTTGTGAGGTACTCATACATGAGAAGTGTAATTACCAGTGCGGTGTCATGTGACCCGCTTACCATGTGACTTAGCGATTATCCATTTGCTGAACAGCTGTTTTTAATTTCACAGCTCTTTTTTGGGAGATTAGCATGGATATATAAAGGGTTCTACCATAAGTGAAGCCGCACCTCCTGACGAAGCCTATTATAGAGGAAACGTGCGTCGAGGTGCTGGTGGACTGGAGCTTCTCCTCCTGAGCCCCTTGTATACTGGTGTTGCCAAAACCCAAGGTAAATTGCATTATGAATTGGTTGTGCAGTGATTTACTAATAGGAGGCAGATGGGCAGTTAGGTTACTATCTGTAGCGTAGCTAGCGGGGGGGCAGGGGGGGCGAGCGCCCCGGGCCCCCCCGACATCAGGGGCCCATTGTCCGCCCCCTGGGGGGCCACCGTGCCCCGTGCTGCCAGCCGGCTGCCAGCCGGCTGCCAGCCGGCTGCCGTGCCGGCCGGAGAGGAGGGAGGACGCAGACGGGACTTCCTGTCTTGCAGTCTGCCCGCCCCTCCTCACCTCCTCTTTACAGCAGACGCACACGGCAGCCGCGGTAAGTCTGCAACGCCCCCCCAAGAGGTGTGTGAGAGAGGGGTGCTGAGGGTGTCAGGCTGTGCAAGGGTGATGAAGGATACAGGGAGGCTGGAGGATGGGATCTGCAGGGGGACAGAGGATGGGATCTGCAGGGGGACAGAGGACGGGATCTGCAGGGGGACAGAGGATGGGATCTGCAGGGGGACAGAGGATGGGATCTGCAGGGGGACAGAGGATGGGATCTGCAGGGGGACAGAGGATGGGATCTGCAGGGGACAGAGGATGGGATCTGCAGGGGGACAGAGGATGGGATCTGCAGGGGGACAGAGGATGGGATCTGGAGGGGGACAGAGGATGGGATCTGCAGGGGACAGAGGATGGGATCTGCAGGGGGACAGAGGACGGGATCTGCAGGGGGACAGAGGATGGGATCTGCAGGGGGACAGAGGATGGGATCTGCAGGGGGACAGAGGATGGGATCTGCAGGGGGACAGAGGATGGGATCTGCAGGGGGACAGAGGATGGGATCTGCAGGGGATAGAGGATGGAAACTGCAGGGGATAGAGGATGGACACTGCAGGGAATAGAGGATGGAGAGCGCAGGAGGATGAAGAGCGCAGGAGGATAGAGAGCGTAGGAGGATGGAGAGCGCAGGAGGATGGAGAGCGCAGAAGAATGGGGACTGCAGGAGGATGGGGAGTGCAGGAGGATGGAGGACAGGGAATGCAAGAGAGGATGGAGGATGGAGAGCGCAGGTGGATGGAGCGTGCAGGAGGATGGAGGGTGCTGCAGGATGGTGGATGGGGAGTGCAGGAGGATGGAGAGCGCAGAAGGATGCAGCGTGCAGGAGGATGGAGGATAGAGAGCGCAGGAGGACAGAGAGCGCAAGAGGATGAAGAGCGCAGGAGGATGGAGCACACAGAAGGATGGCAGGAGGACAGAGAGCGCAAGAGGATGAAGAGTGCAGGAGGATGGAGCACACAGAAGGATGGCAGGAGGACAGAGAGCGCAAGAGGATGAAGAGTGCAGGAGGATGGAGCACACAGAAGGATGGAGCGCGCAGGTGGATGGGGAGCGCAGGAGGATGGTGAGTGCAGGAGGATGGAGGGTGCTGAAGGATGGAGGGTGCTGGAGGATGGAGGGTGCAGGAGGATGGAGGGTGCAGGAAGATAGAGCATGGGGAGTGCAGAAGGATGGAGAGTTCAGGAGGAGAGTGGCCATTTGGCCCAATTCTTAGGGGCGGCAGCTGCGGCAAACTTTTCCACCGCCCAGGGCGCCACAAACACTTGCTACGCCACTTGGGGTGGCACGAGAATTCTCTGACAGCACCCCCCCCCCGCTCTTCACATGGGGGCCCTGGGTGCAGATCTCGCCCCCGGGCCCAGAGCAGGCTAGCTACGCCACTGGTTACTATATTATCTGCCTCAGGTGGCTGCTTGCTTTTTATTATAATAATTTGGTCCGGTTTACACCTTACTACACTGGCTAAGCCGGTTCACTCCTGGGATGAATATATCACCTTGTTACCTATAACTGATATTTACTAGATAGCTGGGGCCGAGTCTAGATATAGCTGCTTTTTCCACTATCTCTCCTACTTTGGGGCTAACTTATTGCCACCACAAAACTGGAACAAACCATACATGGACAAGACAAGAGAATCTGATAAAATGCCACTACAACAGCATAAGACTTACTTTATTTATAGCAGAGGTAGTTACCCCCCACTGAGCATTCAACTGAGGGGGAAAGAGATTTAACCACACCTAGCCAATTAGTCTCACTAGATTTGTATATATATCTAATATATAAAGCTGAATGTGTGTGTGTGTGTATGTATGTGTGTGTGTGTGTGTATGTGTGTGTGTGTGTGTATGTATGTGTGTGTGTGTATGTATGTATATCCGGGATTGGCATCTACACCGTCACAACTACAGCCACAAAATTTTGCACGGTCACACATCTGGACCCCGAGAGCGTCATAGGCTATGTTGTGAGGCGAAATTTTAACCCCGCGCGTTCCAGCTCACCAAACAATTTTGGCCCTATCTACATAATGGAGAGAAAGTGACAGTTACCAGTTGACAGTTGTGAATGAGAGGGGCTTAATGATAGCGCCAAAGACTGACAGCATATACCAGCATATAGTCACTAAGGTGGGGCCCTGACATGGAATATTCACCACACACGGGGACATGTATACACACCACAAATTATCTTTAAAACAAAAAAATAAATCCCCGTGGAGTCTATTGCTGGATTTCTGCTCTCTTGGATTTCCAGGCCTCTCTCCAGTCTTCATATCTCTTCTGTGTGAGCTGCCTCCACAACAAGGGGCCTCTGCCCTGAATCTCCAGGAGAACAACGGTGAGCCGGCTTCTCTACATTTATTTTTATGAAATATATTATATATATATGTGTGAAAAGAGAGCATAAAAAAATAAGAAAATCATCCAATCACAGCATTTTCTCTATCATTCTTAAAAAAATTGTAAAACATTTTTTTAAAAACATTTGTAAGAAGATGCAGATATTAGTTAGCTAAAACCCTTCTCATATAAAAACGTATTAAACTCTTTCCACAATGTCATTAAGGCCATTGGACTCTTGTTTCACCTTATTTCTATGTCCGTTCAGGCAAAAAATGTGTTTGTGAAACATAACCTGTCCAGCCACCTATTACTGAAACATGGAAACATTATAATGTGACTGTAATCCCTGAAGGAGCAAATACCTGTTACCATGAAGAGGATGAACATGCTGGATCATAAAGAACCTAGTGGATCTATTGTTTACAGACGCTGCATCCCAATGGCCTTAATGACATTGTGGAAAGAGTTTGAGGCCATGTTCACACTCAATTTGCGTTTTTTTTTGAGCAGGAAAAAAACCACCTGCGTTTTTCTAAAAGTGCAAAAAAGTGTCATTTGTGTGTCTGAAAGGATTTGACACATTTTTGGACTTACTCATTTTTTGGCCAAAAACGCATGCGTTTACGCAGGTGCCTATATGTGCACTGCGTTAACGCATGCATTTCCCATAGGGGCCCATGTTAAAAAAACGCATGCGTCTTTGGAAACAACACCTGCGTTTTTTTCCAGCACCCAAAAAACGTTGCATGCAGCGTTTTTTGGACTGGGGGAAAAAAACGCAAGTGGAGCTGAAAAACGCATGTACACTTAAATGTACCCTGCGTTAACGCACCTGCGTTTTTGGAAAACTGCAGAAAAACAAAGAGAATGCCAAAAACGCAGGTGAGTGTGAACATGGCCAAACACGTTTTATATGACAAGGTCTTTAACCAACTAACCTGCATCTTTTTAGAAACATATTTTTAAAAGATTTTTTGCATTTTTAAGGATTTTTTTAGGAGTAATAGAGAAAAATGTTATGATTGAATAATTTTCTTATTTTTTTTAAGTTCTGTCTCTTTATATACAGTATATATATATATGTGATGAGACAAATTGGATAGCTGTGGATGAATCCCCACCCTTGGTTGAATGCTTTTATCCTATCTGTATATTTTTATAACCTACAAAAAATAAAGGGTATAAATTCTTCAAGTAGACTTACCTCCAAATAGGGGTTCCTCCACACAGGGGTTACTCCAAATAGATGTTTCTCCAAATAGATATTACTCCAAATAGGAGTTTCTTCAAATAGATGTTACTCCAAATAGATGTTACTCCAAATAGATGTTACTCCAAATAGGAGTTTCTGAAAATAGATGTTACTCCACACAGGGGTTACTCCAAATAGGAGTTTCTTCAAATAGATGTTACTCCAAATAGATGTTACTCCAAATAGGAGTTTCTGAAAATAGATGTTACTCCAAATAGATGTTACTCCAAATAGATGTTACTCCAAATAGATGTTACTCCACACAGGGGTTACTACAAATAGGAGTTTCTTCAAATAGATGTTACTCCAAATAGATGTTACTCCAAATAGGAGTTTCTGAAAATAGATGTTACTCCAAATAGATGTTACTCCAAATAGGAGTTTCTGAAAATAGATGTTACTCCAAATAGATGTTTTTCCAAATAGATGTTACTCCAAAGATGTTACTCCAAATAGGAGTTTCTGAAAATAGATGTTACTCCAAATAGGAATTTCTCCAAAGATGTTCCAGAAATTCTATAATCCAAAATCGCTATCGAAATCAATCACAAATTCCACCACTAACCACAGGAGTCTTCTGATATCTGCTGGGAGCCAATATCAAATGACACTGTGTCATTGATTCCAATGGGTTTCATAGACCAGTCAGCTGTGATGTCACAGAAAGCCTGATGTCATGCAGCAGCAAGGTTCTACAACAGAAGTGGGTTGGATATTCAAATATGTGTATTTTCTTTAATAGTTTTATTTTCAATGAGGGAAAAAGGGAGTGATTTGAACTTTTAGGTTTTTTTTCATATTTGGAAAAACTTGATTATATTTTTTTTGTTTTTATATCATACTGTCAGTGACTGACAGCGCGATCCAGAGCACCACGGCGCATATCGTTCCATTCCCCGTCGGTATCGGTAACTCTGCTGTTACTTTGACAGCCCGGGGTCCTGTGATGACCCCAGAAGCTATCTGCAATCACTTCCTGTGGATGGCAGGCGAGCACCGGCATGCACATGAAGTGATCATTTCTGCTATATAGAGAGGTGCTGAAGCATGTCTCTACATAGCAGAAATGATCGCACTGTGCAGCACCAAGGTCCCCTAGTGGGCCATGTAAAATAAAAGAAATAAAGAAAAATGTTTTTACAGTATGACCCCCCCCTTTTGCCCCCCTTGAATATCATAGTATTAAAAATATAAAAAAAACACATATTTGGTATCGCCGCATTCAGAAATGCCCGATATAACAAAATATAAACTCAGTTAACCAGATAACAGAAAAAAACTCAAAATTACGTTTGTTTTTAATAGCCGCACCATTGCAATGAAATGCAATAACGAGTGATCAAAACATCGCATCTATCCAAAGATGGCATCATTAGAAACGTCAGCTCAAGACTCAAAAGATAAGTCGTCACACAGCCCCAGACCCCAATAAATGAGAATGATGCGGATCATGGAAAATGGCGACAAAAGGTCACTTCTTTGTCTTTAACCCTAGAATGTGTAACCTCGGCCTTTTACACCCGGCAGATTGTTTTATTTCCTATTTTGGCCAAAATTACTTTAGTTGTAATTTGGAGACTCTAGGTTTTCCTCACGTGTGTTGTTGTTGGTAATATCCAGATGTTCATATAATGTTATGTGATGGCATTTTGATATAACAATGCTTTTTTTGGGAGCCCCATATAAGTCACACATTCTCGGGTTAAAAACCTCAGATTTTTTTCCACCACTTAGATAACAGTAAAAGTATAAATGTTTGTTATCTATGAGCTCGCACCGACCCGAGGCATCATACCGATATGTCAGATTTACCATATAGTGAACATGATGAATAAAAAAATCAAAACTGAACTTGTAATCACACTTTTATTGCAATTACACTGCAGCTGGAATTTATTCTCATTTTACTGTAAATTACATGGTAAAATTAATGATTTTATTCAAAAGTGCAATTCATCCCGCAAGAAACAAGCCCTCATATGTCTATATTGATGGGAAAATAAAAACGTTATGGCTCTTCGAAGAGGGGAAAGGAAAAATGAAAAACGGACAATCGCCTGGGGGTGAAGAGGTCAAAGATAATTGGGGGCCCCCTTGGAGCTTTCACATCGGGGCCCATGAGCTTCGCGTTACGCCACCACAGTAGAGGCTCAGGGAAAGTGAGTCTCACAAAGATTTAGCACGTTTAGGCTGGAAACACACTGTCCGAGTGACATGAGAGTTACTCGTATGAGTCTGGGATCATTCACCCGGGATGGCCTCCCCCTCTCTGGACGGGAGCAGTGGAGCTACATAGAAATAAATGTCACTGACAGTATCTGGTCCAAAGAGGCAGGGGTTGTGCCAGGTGAATGATCTGAGACTCATGTAAGTTACTCGCATGTCACTCAGATAGTGTGTTTCCAGCCTAAGCAACAATGATGCAGTCCTGCTCCAGAATCTGTTTCCTCATTGTATCCTGATGGGGAACAGATGAATTCCCTCTAATAATTAGGCTCCTTTCACATCTGCGGCTTATTTTAGGTCCAGCAAATCAGACAAACCTGACCTTTTGAACTTCTTGCCTGTTCTGCCTTTTTGGTAAATCCGGTGGAATTCCGCCTCTTTTGAAGAAACAGATTTGTTACACTTGCGGCATGATTGCGTTCTGCCTAATGCATTTTCTATTGGAGTTCTAGACATGTGCGGACACTTACATTGTCATTGCAGTCCGACAAATCCAGCACTTCAGGCACTGGACAGAAATCGCTGCTAAGTGCGATTTTAAGACTCGCCACAAGTGCCGGATCCGGATGAAGATGCAAGTGTCCGCACATGTCCGGAACTCCAATATAGAATGCATTAGGCAGCAGGCAATCCTGCAGCAAGTGTAGTGTGTCGCCGCAAACAAGGATAAAGGACATTACAAGGTGACACATCACCAGTCCACATAACCTGGTATAACATTGAAATATACATAAGGCTGAGACTATCAATTGCATGGCAGGCATTTGACCTATTTTCCATTGAGACTACACCAGACCATATAGAACGGAAAGCAACAGGCTTGATAAAGACCAAAGGTTTTGGTCGAAACGTTGCCCACCTGTATGTTGCTCCTCTACACTGCCTTTCACTTGAATAAATATAGCAAACACAGAAACCGAAGGAGTGTGTGATTTTCTTACTCTATACTATGATCTGGCATCATGTTTGGCTAAATTCCACCTTCAGCCAGTGTTGCAGCTACTGGACCCCATTCCTCAATACCACCAGGACTAGGACCATTACAAGGAGGACAAGGAAGAGGAACACCATGAAGGCACTGTTTCCCAGCCGTGTTGATCACCCTCACCACCTCCAAAGGCATTCGACTGGGCCAATGTCATGTGGGGACCTTTACTCCCTCCAAGCAACTATCCGACAAGGCATCAACCACCTTGTCCTGTCTCCTTTGTTGAGGAGATTCGACATGCAGATGCCATCACCCACGACTGATTGCAGGGGCCTAAGGCTAATGTCTTCCTCGACCAATGCACCCAGGGCAAGGTGGTAAAATTCAAACATGATAAGGGGTTTAGGTTCCTATTGGAACATGGCACTAAGCGTTGATGCTACATCAACCGCTCCATCCTGCAGCGTGACAATCTTCACCAAAGACTACGTACCATCTTTGTCAGGGATGAGGTCACTTTCATGAAGGTGTGGAGCAGGAAGGGATGGTTTGCGGTTGGCATATGTTGGGTTGGCACCGCCAAGTGCTTTCAGAAGTGGCAGGAGGGGGCCAATCTGGAAAAAAGTTGGCACCAGGTGCAACTAAAGTGTCTGTTGGTTGGCTAGCTAAGTGCACCCAAACCCAGAGGGCATGTCAGTGTTCCACAAGATGGTTCTGGTCCGGTCAGTCATAGAGGGCGTGGTTATCCCCTAGTTCCTCCATCCTCTCAAGCGGTGGCAATGATGGAGTGTGCTGGGAGGTAGGTGGTGGTGGAGAATCCACCTAGAAGAATAGCCCCTGTGACCCTCCAAGACCGTCTGGTAGCGCAGTACTCTGACCAACGATGACAACCATCCAGGGCATGGCTGAAAATGACGAGAGACAATCTCACTGGACCTTCCTAAAAGCATCTTGGTGGGTCAGGAGACAGTGACCCATCCCTTAGGGTACCTTTACACACGGCTACATTTGTAGCTTGTCACCAGGCAACTTACTGGTTGCAGTGAAATCATGGAGACATGATTCCATTTGTACACAGCAACAAGATAGAACCATGTATCCATGATTTCACTGCAACCAGTAAGTTACCTGTAGCCACCCTAGAAATGTAGCCGCGTGTAAAGGTACCCTTAGTTGGCATTTTGGCAAGAGAATGATTTTTGGACTTGTTTTCATTCCAGTTCTTCGTTGTCTTTGATTAAGGCCTGTAGTTTTGTTAAAGATTTATTTAAACTTTCCAACATTTAGGACTGTTTGCACTTCCCTCTACTGGTCATGCATGCAGTCTTTGGGGTCCAACTGAAAGACCTTAATGGACTCTGCCCTTCATGGACTTTCCACCACTTTAACAATCTGTGTGCTGCTGCTGATCCCTGTGGGACTTTAGTTATATTTCTATATTATGTATATTATTTTTTTTTGTTTGAGACTTATAGTCTGTGTGTTATAGTAAAGTTTTTTGAGTTCACTCCTTGTATGCTGGACTGTTTCTGCAAACAGGTGCTTTGATACAACCCTACAGAGATTAGTGAACAAGCCGCAGGCCTCTGACCTCTGAAGTTGTGAGATACAGAACTAGAAGACACTACACCCTCTCCAGTAGAACTGGGATAGCCAAGTGCAGTTTTCAAGGGCTGAAAAGAGTGCATGTTTTTAGGATTTCCCTAGCATTCCACAGGTTGCTGGAATCATCCATCACCTCTGCAGGTGATAAAATTAGCACCTGTACAATTTTAAGGAAATCAAGAAAACTCGCACTGTTTTCAGACCTTGAGGACTATAGTTGGCCACCCCTGCCCTAGAAGTCTCTGTGGAAGTAGCCAGGGGGCAAGAGGAATCCTTGAGCCCTTTCACCACAACTGTGACTCTCCATGGACTCTCTTAGGCCCTGTGCCTGCCGTGTGTTATTTGATGTTTTTTTTACGCATATACAGAATCTGCATCAAAATCTGCCTGTCTATCCTGGGCCAGCAAACTCTAGGGTAGGTCAGATGTGCTGTGTCCACGTTGCGTTTTTCTTTCCTTGCACATGTAGTTCAGATTTCTTTTTTCTGCCCCAAAATCTTCAGTAAATCTGCAAGGTAAAAAACCACATAGGCACAGCAGTTCTGACTAAGCATGAGCGAGTATACTCGTCATTATTTGTTACTCGCACAAATATTAAGGTATTTGGGTTACTCAGTACTCTGCGGGTGTTTTGGGTTTTACTCATGATATTTGAGTGATTTGCCTAGCACATGTTTGCTGATTGATTTTCAGCCAATAAACATGCTGGGATTGATCGCCAGTCATAGTAATGCCATATTCATCTTTGATAATGGCATTATTGTGATTGTCAGGCGCTGTATAACCAAAGAAAAAAAAGACGCTCAAACCGAATAAGTGATGATGTCTGGGAGGGCTGTTAAAAGGCAGAGATGGATGATAAAGTGCTCAAACTGCATGGAACAGTATTCATGCATCAGTGCAGACAGCTGGAAGACTTCCAGATATCCTGGCTCCACAATACCCATGGCAAACTAATGACATTTCTATGAATATGCTGCCTCCAAACCACAGTGTGATTGGTTTTAACGTAACTTTATTCTTTCATGAGTTATTTACAAGTTTATGACCACTTATACCACTTATAAAATGTGTTCAAAGTGCTGCCCATTGTGTTGGATTGTCAATGCAACCCTCTTCTCCCACTCTTGACACACTGATAGCAACACCGCAGAAGAAATGCTGCACAGGCTTCAGTATTCGTTGTTTTAGATCCTGCACATCTCGTATCTTCACAGCATAGATAATTACCTTCAGATGACCCAAAGATCCAAGGGGGTCAGATCAGGAGACGTTGGTGGCCATTCAATTGGCCCATGATGACCAATCTACTTTCCAGGAAACTGTTCATGTAGGAATGCTCGGACATGACACTCATAACGTGGTGGTGCACCATCTTGTTGGAAAAGATCCCAGTATTCCTACATGAACAGTTTCCTGGAAAGTGGATTGGTCGTTGTGGGCCAGTTGAATGGCCACCAAGGTCTCCCGATCTGACCCCCTTAAACTTTTATCTTGAGAAAGCATATCGGTGAAATGTACGTAGGGGTCACCACGTATCCAGGGCATTGGAAGTGGGTTCAGAACCGGTGGCTACAATATACATCATTATGGGTGAGACTGACTGATGGAATGTCTGCTATTAGCAAATTCCTTGTGATATATGCAGCCCTTAATGTGTGTGATCTTATTTAACTGTGACTGAGCCTAATCCTATGTTATTGCCTTAACGTGGTTCTGTCCTAGGGATCTCCTCACTATCTATTGACATTACTTGTTGTTATATGCATGTGTTTTTTTATTCTAATAAAGTGTAAGGTACTTTTGGACATTAATTCCTGAGTGGTTTCCACTGATTTAATATAGTGGCCTAGGCTAAAATATAACCCACAGGCCACATTATAACCCCATCAGTAGAATTGAGTGATATACTCAAGAATTAGTGAATTTTTCAACATTTTATTGGGGATTCAGCTCTGTCTGGTAAGAACTGACTTAAATCTTAAAAGACTAAACATATAGACTTTGATTACTTCAACCAGCAAAACTTAACTGTTGGTAATATAAAAGGAGTCATAAGGTCTTGAAACTTCAACTTATAAAGGTGGCTTTACATGGGGCGATTATCCTCCAAATGTTTATGTGTCACCACCTGATCATTAGTGATATATAATCTGGCCTAGGTCTGCACACTATTCACCAAATTAGAGATAGGGTGAGAAAACCAGGGAAGAAATAACATTATGACCTTGAGGGATATAGTCTGGCCTAGGCTATTTTACACCTGGGGAATAGAGTTTATCCCCCGTGGCCTGGGCCAGATTATACCCAGGTTCCATGTTAGATGGGTACATTTTGGCCTAGGACATTTATCCCCGGGGTATACTCTGGCCTAGAGGGGAATAGTTTGGCCCAGGACAGTTAATCTCTGAGGTATTTTCTGGCCTGGAGGGGTATAATTTGGCTTAAACTATTTTATACCCAGGGGTATAGTTTGGCCTAGGACAGTTATTCCCTGTGGTATACTCCGGCCTGGAGGAGTATAGTTTGTTCCTGCAGTTATCCTGACTGGCAGGCTCTTCTTCTCACAGATTTTATTAAATTAGTACAGTATCATATGTGCGATAGCAATTCCTTCAAGGGATTTTCTCTCCACTGTGACGAGTTATAATTCAGCACCTGGAATGTGATAAAATGGCAAAGGTGCTGCGCAAATACTGTATTTTTTGGATTATAAAATAGTGCATTTGTTCCCCCAAATTTTGGGGGAATGTGGGGGCTGCATCTTGTAATCCGAATCTACTGGTACTGTAGGGGGGTAGCTCTGGAGTGATGTCCGGGGGCAGGAGGAGGCTGGTTTCCGGCTACAGAGACAGCAGGAGGTCAAGTGACCCCGCTCATTATACTCATTTAATATCCACTGCACCCGCCGCTGTCCACCTCTTAGTGCTGAAATTGCGCTGGGAGATGGATGGGGAGAGCGGTGCATGTTATGTGAGCCTGCAATCACCCCCCCCAGCTTGGATATGGCCCCCTGTCCTGAGTTTACCCCCTCCATGCCCCCATCACTCATTGTGTCCACATGCTGGCGTGCACCCAGTAAAATAATAAACATGATTACTTACCCTCCCGCGCTTTTTTAGATGTGGCATGATCAGACCATGTCCCTGTACGGTCAGACACATCCATTACACAGTACATAGCAGCAGTGGCATATCCAGGCCCCGCTGAAAGTGTTAGAGCGGGCCCCCATGAAGCCATCACGCCGGAGGGGGGGAGGTGCTAGTAACCGTGGGCGAGGAAGGGGGGGTGCTAGTAACTGTGGGTGAGGAGCGAGGGGGGAGGGATGTGCTAGTAACCGAGGGCGAGGAGTGGGGGGGTGCTAGTGAACGTGGGCAAGGAGGGGGATTAGTGGGGGCGGTGCACTACTGACACCCTGCTGGTGCTGCCGCCGCAGGCTCCGCAATGGACCGCACAATGCAGGGCAGGAAGCCAGCGTCAGATCAGGAGAGAGGAGGGGCAGGATCAGAAGCAGGAGGGCTCCTTCCCCTCCTCTGACACACGGAGTGTTGGAGCCGATCGCGGTCTCGGGGGGGGGGGGTGGCTAGAGGCATGGGTCCCCTTGCAGGGAGGCGCGGGCCCAGTCTCAGCCACGACTGCTGCGACCGCGAGCGTTACACCACTGCATAGCAGGGACACATATATAAGATTATCTCAGCACAGGAGACGTGGTATGATCAGACCATGTCCCTGTACGGTCAGACACATCGATTACTCAGTACATAGCAGGGATACATATATAAGATTATCTCAGCACAGGAGATGTGGTATGATCAGACCATGTCCCTGTATAGTAAGGCACATCCATTACACAGTACATAGCAGGGACACATATATAAGATTATCTCAGCACAGGATATGTGGTATGATCAGACCATGTCCCTGTACTGTCAGGCACATTCATTACACAGGACATAGCAGGGACACATATATAAGATTATCTCAGCACAGGAGATGTGGTATGATCAGACCATGTCCCTGTACTGTCAGGCACATCCATTAGACAGTAAATGCAAATAGAGTCTGTGGAGCCTTGTTTAGGAGTCTCAACACAGGACTAGACTGATATCCCTCCAGGGAAGGACTTAGCCATGGGGTGGCTCTTTGAGGAGACCACCATAACCACCATATTAAGTGGCCCTTTGAATCAATATCCAGCTCTTTATGAGCTTAAAGATATGACAAGGGAATGCCAAGGCCAGGTATCCATCCACACATTACATAGTACATAGCAGGGACACATATATAAGATCATCACAGGATAGCGACATTATTTTTAAAAACATCCAATTGGGGAAATTATTATTATTCCAAGATCTATTGATTTAAATGAACTTTACAATGAACTTAGTTTGTGGAAAAATCCCTTTAAGTACACATGACTGCCCTTACCTCAGAGTTTAGTCAAAGTGCAGTTAGAGCCACTATACTTCATCAGTAACATATAGGGGAAGTCTAATCACCGCTCCAGTGGGCTGCATAGGAACGGACTGATGTAGGATCTCTGAGGACTTGAACCTCTTTAAACATATGGATTACTTTGATCAGCAACTTTCCAGAAAAATGAAGCTGTGGAGGTAGGAGGAGTACAGGCCTGGAGATGGGTCCCCAATACAGAAGATGGGTACACAGAAGAACCTACAATATCATGAAGGTTACAGAGAACTTTGGGGTCTGCTGAGAATACCAACTCTATTGTGTCAGCTTGGTCAGCAGGATAGGCTCTGACTGCTCTCACTGTCCATCACGCCTCATAAGTGACTGTTTCTCTGTATCCATTGGCATCTTCCCATCTGTGGAGCAGTGTCACCTGAACATGCTAGTGTAATGAGGTGTACAATTCAGATTGTATTATTGAAATTGAAACTGAAAGGAACTGTGCACAGTCCGCACTTGTCCACCAGGGGGCATCAGTGGACTGTACAATCACAGAGCTGGGAAACTCCCAACCATCTCTGTTGTTTAACCAGGAAGTGAAGCAGAGAATCAGAGCAGTATAAATCCAGAGCTGAGAAGATCTACCTGCGGATGTCTGTTTAAAGTGGACTACTTTGCTACACCTTGCCGGAAAAATCACCCCGCAGAAGCCCCTGTGACTGATCCTGGGCCACTGGACTTTGGTGCTGTGACTCTGGCCGCTCTGCAAAACCTTGCCCGCCGAGCACCCAGAGTGCATGTGCTGGGGCCGTGACCGACATAAGGGAGCCATTTGTGCTGCTGTGATCTCCCTTCTGCTGTTGCTCTGTGTGCCCTGAGACTGGGAGAGACAGACTGTTACCTGCAGAAGGAGACCAAAGAAGAAGAGTGAGGAGATCCCCAGGCCTGCTACGTGGGAGCGACATCTTCTTCTGTGATAAGACTGGTACGTGATTTTAGGGAAAGTTAGGGAAAGATACCTTCATTGTTGTGTTTTTTTCTTGCTGCGTACCCGGCAGAAGTGAAGATTCAGAGACTCTAATATATATACAAGTGCGCATATAGTTCGGTTGACTGTGATATAAACATGTTTGCCAGTAAAGAAACGTTATTATTGGTTAAACCTGAGTATGGGGATTCTGTTGAGAAAGATCATACACACACACCCGCGGCCTTACCACCGGTCGCTTCATCTGGCGTAGTCGGCAGGATGTGTGATCAACAGAATCTCCTCCCGGTAGTAGCTTATAACCAGACTTATACTACGGCCTGCAGGTCCATATCCGGTGCCAGCAGTCCGAGCAGTGACACGGAAGAATTGAAGCAGATAGTAGCAGAGTTGCAGAAACAGATACTACAGCTGCAGCTCATGCTAGACCAACAGGCGGACAGGCAAGCGAGACAGCAACCCAGTCGGCCTATGGGAAGGTGCTGGACATGCGGCGACCCCCGCCATAGGGCAAACCGTTGTCCGCATCCTCCACCCGTGGTCCGATATACCAGAAACAGCAAGCCATGCCCCACAACAGCAGCCACCTTTAAACTAGACGCCCCAGCCAAAGCGGTTCGCTCGGCAGGGGAGATCAGGGAAAAGGGTGTGAAGAGACAGAGCCAGACCGATAAGCAAGTACTGGCCACTCGGGTCCAGGGGACGGTGAAGTGGTTTAATGTCCGCGATGGGTATGGCTTCATCAACAGGAATGACACAAAGGATGACGTGTTTGTACATCAGACTGCCATAAAGCGTAACAATCCTCGTAAGTGCCTCCGCAGCGTTGGTGATGAGGAGGTGGTACAGTTTGATGTTGTGAAGGGAGAGAGGGGTACAGAGGCCGCCGACGTCACCGGTCCTGGGGGTGTTCCCGTTAAAGGAAGCAGATTTGCCCCCAACCGGCGCCGCTACCGCCGGCGATCCTACTCTCCCCGGGTAGAAAACGTGACTGAGTTTATTGGAGATATTGTGAGCCCAGAACAAGGGAGCGAAGGTGAACGGGGGGATGACGGTTTCCCCAACAGAGGTCCCTACTCCGCCGGAGAGCAATCCCTGTGATATCAACGGCCATCACTGCCTTGGAGCCGATGGTTGTTGACAGGGACTGTCAACCTTTAAGTGGGGGGGTATGTAATGAGGTGTACAATTCAGATTGTATTATTGAAATTGAAACTGAAAGGAACTGTGCACAGTCCGCACTTGTCCACCAGGGGGCATCAGTGGACTGTACAATCACAGAGCTGGGAAACTCCCAACCATCTCTATTGTTTAACCAGGAAGTGAAAGCAGAGAATCAGAGCAGTATAAATCCAGAGCTGAGAAGATCTACCTGCGGATGTCTGTTTAAAGTGGACTACTTTGCTACACCTTGCCGGAAAAATCACCCGCAGAAGCCCCTGTGACTGATCCTGGGCCACTGGACTTTGGTGCTGTGACTCTGGCCGCTCTGCAAAACCTTGCCCGCCGAGCACCCAGAGTGCATGTGCTGGGGCCGTGACCGACATAAGGGAGCCATTTGTGCTGCTGTGATCTCCCTTCTGCTGTTGCTCTGTGTGCCCTGAGACTGGGAGAGACAGACTGTTACCTGCAGAAGGAGACCAAAGAAGAAGAGTGAGGAGATCCCCAGGCCTGCTACGTGGGAGCGACATCTTCTTCTGTGATAAGACTGGTACGTGATTTTAGGGAAAGTTAGGGAAAGATACCTTCATTGTTGTGTTTTTTCTTGCTGCGTACCCGGCAGAAGTGAAGATTCAGAGACTCTAATATATATACAAGTGCGCATATAGTTCGGTTGACTGTGATATAAACATGTTTGCCAGTAAAGAAACGTTATTATTGGTTAAACCTGAGTATGGGGATTCTGTTGAGAAAGATCATACACACACACCCGCGGCCTTACCACCGGTCGCTTCACTAGTCCCATCATGGTTGTATTCAACATGTAAACATGGCCCAACAGGGGTTTTCACCTGTCCCAGTGTTATTCAATGAGGCAGTGCAAATCTGCATATTTTTCTCAGCTGTAGTCACCTGAGGAAAAAATTGCGACATGCTGCGATTCGACTCCCAAATCGGGTTTATCTGAGAAAAAAAAATTGGATTCCACATGGATAATCAGTACAGCATCTGATTGCAATAGCCACTTTATATCTTGGTTTTGAGTTATATTTCTGATCTTTGTAAAAATCCACCCATTTTTGATGATGAGGATGACATCATTAGTAACAGACAACACCTCTTTTTTGTAAGGTCTGGGGCTATAAAAAACCCCATTGTAATGATTAATGTAATATCCCTGAGGAAGGCGCCAGGTGGGGGCCGAAACGCGTTGGAGGAAGGAAATAAAAGGATGGAAATCTGTTTGCTGATTTTCTGACTCTTTGGTGAGTTTTTTTAAGCCTTGGAGCAGCGCGGACCGTGACACACCTACACTCCCATCATTTCTCTGTGTATCTAATACTATCATTTGTGATACTGTCTGCTTAGCTGTGTATCTCATCCTATCATGTGTGATACTGTCTGCTGAGCTGTGTATCTAATCCTGTCATGTTTGATACAGTCTGATGAGCTGTGTATCTAACTCTTTTAAGTGTGATACTGTCTACTGATCTGTGCATCTAATCCTTTCCTTTGTGATACCGTGTTCTGAGCTGTGTATCTAATTCTATCATGTGTAATATTGTCTGCTGAGCTGTGTATCTAATCCTATGTTATGTTGTCTGCTTAGCCATGTATCTTCCTATCGTGTCATACTGCTTGCTGAGCTGAGTATCTAATCCTATGTTATGTTGTCTGCTTAGCCATGTATCTTCCTATCGTGTCATACTGCCTGCTGAGCTGTGTATCCAATTCTATTCTGTGTGATACTGTCTGCTGAGCTGTGTATCTCATCCTATCGTACTAGTGTATCTCAATGAATTAGAATATCATTAAAAAGTACATTTTATTCAGTAATTCAATACATAAAGTGAAGCACATATATTATATAGAGCCATTACACACAGAGGGATCTATTTCATGTGTTTATTTCTGTTAATGTTGATGATTATGGCTTACAGCCAATGAAAACCCAAAGGTCATTATCTCAGAAAATTAAAGTAGGAAGGATGAAGGGTCTGAGAGTTAAAATATTCCGTAAATAGGTATCAGAGGCTTCACCTTGTGTGGTTGTGAGAGTCACAACCACTATAAAAGCAGATCACGGGTGCTGCAGTCCCCAGCGTGGTGCATATAGAGTAGGGAGGATGAAGGGTTAAAAACCGTGCTGCCGTATTCCACGAGACATCAAAGGGTGAATATAATATTGACTAGTAAAAAGGCCCGATGCTATCGCATCGGAAGTGCGGTGAAATGGATATTGCGTAAGTTTAGTGCTGGAAACCGGAGCAGTAGAGATGTCTGACACTCTTTGTGGTTAGGAAAAAACCTGTTTTATGTGATGGTTTTGTATTTTAAAAAAAACAGTAAAGAAGTAAAAGAATACTTTTTATTAAGATGTCCAAAATAATGGCAAAGCATCACACTGTTGCTTAATGGTCCCTTTACACGCGGCCACAGGAAGGGAGAAACCGCCAGGCATCGGACACAATTGTGCCTGTTGCCATGAAATCACTCCGAAATGGCGGCGTGTAATTCAGGAATTTCCTTCCTGTGTCTTGCAGTTCCTTTGGATACCTGTGTCTGAGCCGTGCTCAAAAACAGGAAGGCACAATCCCTATGTGGCGGCGTGTAGTCGGGGACACAGGAAGGTATTTGCGTGGCCTAGTGAATTCCCTGGGGCGTGCCACAGCGTCATGTATACCACGCCCCATCAGCGATCATTGGTGGAGGCTCTTGCGTTACGATTGGCTCTCCCTTCACAGGTCGCCATCTTGGAAGAGCTGTCACTTCAGCACTAGACGCATAAGCCCCGTCTGGACGATCTGATAGATCAGTACAATTATGCGTCCACTCAATAGTGCAGGCAAAGGCATAGTGCTGTATAGTCCTATATAGTGTGCACATTCTCATACCACATACAAAGGAATAAATTGCTCTACACAGCGCACATGCATGCTGTACGTAGCGGCCTGCGTCTTTTTTTTTTTTTTTTAGTTAACGCAGAAGTGTTTTTGCCGTGTCGCACTGCGCGCACTATATAGTGTGCACATTCTCATACCACATACAAAGGAAGAAATTGCTGTACACACCGCACATGCATGCCGTGCGTAGCGCCATGGGGGTTCTTTTTAGTAAACGCAGAAGTGTTTTTGCCGTGTCGCACTGCGCGTACGGCGATTTTAAATTTTGTTACGCCCCGCAAGCGGACGTTTTGACGTCATGACGTTAGTTTCAGTTTCACTCTGCCTGCAAGGTGCCAGCTCCTCCCCTGCACATAGCAGTAGAGTCATGGCCGCCACACAACGCGCTGCAACGTGGGGTATGGCGGAGCTTCTGGTCCTCATAGACCATTGTGACTGCCATGATTACTGGGGCCACCATCACCACCGGCACCCACGGCAGCGCAAACACAGCATCCTGAGGCGGATTCAGCGGCCCTGCTCCACAAACTGGGGGTGGAGAGGACCTGCAAAATTATCCAAAAGAAGATCGTGGATCTAAAACACAAAACCCCAGGCCGCATAGTGGACATCCGTGCCAAGATTGCCAGGCTGCGTGGTGAGTAATTGTTGGCCCCAAACACACACCTGCACATGTACATGTACCAAACTACACAGCAATGTCTCCCAACATATTAGAAGGAGAGTGTGGGCTACGGCCTGGGCACTGCAATGTGGTCACATATATTCAGCCTAATTTGGAGGGGGTGCCCACACTTCGGCCTGGTGGTGCAACCTAAAACACTTAATTATTAAAGAGTTTAATCAGTAGAAAACTGAGTGTCAATCATCAGTAAGCATCTTTAATTTTATTAAAGGCAGGTTACAGGCAGTATGGCAAGGGGAGGGACTGTGGAGTACAGGTGACTCTACACTCCCTCCCCTTGCCATACTGCCTGTAACCTGCCTGTCAAAAAAGGGAAGACGCATACTGGTGAGTGCTGCACATTTTTCTATTGATTTTAAACACAAATGTATGTTCATTGGGCAACATAACAAAATGTGTATTGACCCACCATCTGGATGTGGCAACAATGTGCATTGCCTGGTTGATGACACACAAACAGGAATATGTACAAAACAGTCATGTGCTGCACAAATGTTGACGCCTGCACTCAGCCTTAACCTCACTCTTTTTGGGCCAAAGATGAGTCCACAGTGTAAATGTGTCAAGGACAAATCAGTACCATGTTCAACACACACATGACACACTGGGCCACAGATGGGGCCCCGGACACACGGGACAATATAGCCGCACCATGATGTGATAAATGAACAAACAAGGCTACCTGAACAATAGGTGTACGCAGCGATGGGCCAAACCCCAGTGGCATCATGCAAATTTTTAAATCAAACGCACAAACATCTACCATGTGTAGGTGTGTGGTTGGCCACAACCAAACATATCTTGCAACTGGAGTTGCCCTCCTGCCACTAACCATACTGTGTCCTACCCACGCTGGAAACACATAGGCCAACAATCTAAATGTGTTACACCAATGTTGTTAACCCTTCTGAAAGCTCTGTGATTGTGCTTTAAAATACAGATGAGGAAGATACTTCCTCAGAAGATGGGCCCCACCTGCAGGTGGGCCAGCGACACCACCGCCACAAGAGGCCGCCGCCACCCCATCGCCACCTGGGAATACACCGTCCCCAGGGCCTGAGGAGGAGGAGGTGCCCTCAACACCAAGGCCTGAGGAGGAGGAGGTGCCCTCAACACCAGGGCCTGAGGAGGAGGAGCTGCTATCCCCAGCAGGCCCGGAGGAGGAGCTGCCATCCACAGCAGGCCCGGAGGAGGAGGAGCTGCCATCCACAGCAGGCCCGGAGGAGGAGGAGCTGCCATCCACAGCAGGCCCGGAGGAGGAGCTGCCATCCACAGCAGGCCCGGAGGAGGAGGAGCTGCCATCCACAGCAGGCCCGGAGGAGGAGGAGCTGCCATCCACAGCAGGGCCGGAGGAAGAAGAGATGCCATCCCCAGCAGGCCCGGAGGATGAGGAGATGCCTGAGGCTGCTATTGACCCAGACTTTGATGACTATGGTGGTAAGTGTGTATTTTTGTGGCATACGCCCTGCACACTGTAATCAGTGTTGTGTTTTTTGGCCATCATGATTTTCACACAGTTTGATTTCAATTATGTTCACCTATTTGTGCAGATGGAGAACGTGCTGGGGCTGCCGGCTGGAGCTTGAGCCCATCACTATCACCACCTGATGGTCACGATGAGCTGGAGGCAGAGGGTAAGGAGCAGCATTTTGTGTGTTTTCACTAATCATCCCCAGCTACTGTGGAAAACTAAAGTGTTTTTTATTCACTATACAGGTGTCCCTACCATGGAGGATGTCATCCGTGCCCACCATGAGGTGGTGCAAAGAGTGACCAGGGCACACCAACGTGGGCTGCAGGACCTGGCCCGGTTGGGTGCCATGCTTGCTGCCCTCCAGCAAGCACATGGCGGCCTGCCCTAAACTTGATGCGGCCAGCCAGATTAATGGCCAAAGATGGCGGACAAACTGTTGTCCATGTTGGACTTTGACTCATCCCTGTTGCCCTGTTGGCATTTGTTTTTGTTTTTTTTAGGCCCTGTTGGCCTCTTTTCTTATAGTGTCCCACATTGGGACCATGGGGAGTGTGTTGTGGCTCTACTCCTACACTCAACCAGCATTGGGTCCTCTGTGGCCACTGTGTGCCACACATGTATTTCCAAATAAAATATTTAAGGAATCTTTCTGTGTGACACACATGTTGGCCTGACAATCATCCAAAGTGGCTAACTGTGTGACACAGATTTGGAGACCTCTTTGATGTATTAATAGATGTATTAATAGATGTTACCAGTCCACATCATGTACCAGCACTCTCGCCATTGGCCTGAATGTGTGGTTAATGTACCCTATTTGTTGCCCACAATCATACACCCAGTCAACACAGTTGTGTTGGGAGAAGTCAAATTATGTAGCACCATGGTTTAATATAATGTTTTATTTGTTTTAGAAAGGTTCAAAGGAAAAAAACACAATTCAAATGTTCCCGGCCAAATTGGCCACAATGTGGGATAAATTCCAGCACAAACGTTATCTTAAATAATAAAAAAAATGGTGCTAGTCCATAAGGCCAATTTAGTGCATTGGCTAGTAGTGTCCAAACTCCTCATCATCCTCTGCTGGATCTGACGATGCCTCCTCCCCCACCCTCTCCTGGTAGACCCACCCTCCCTGAGAGGGTGCTGGTCTTCGTCCACTTCGTCTTGGGGGAGTTGGGGTATGTGGACATGGGGGTCTCCTCACCCTGTGTTGGCCGGGCGCAGTGGGCCAAGGGGTGATCTTGTGGGGGACGGGGATCATGCACCCCCATCGCAGGGACCCATCTACGCCCACCTCCAGGACACGAAAGATGGCCCGATGAGCGATGGTCCTCTGCCCTGGCTCCATCTGGGTGAGCAAGTCGCTGGTGTGGTGGCCAAAACTAGAGGTGGGTGTCCTTTGTTCATCCAAAAGGACCCTTTTTGCCCAGGTACCCAGCTCGGTGTTAAGAGGGGCCGGCAGTCTCCGTCTACGAATGGGTACGGCAGAGCTGGGCCCTGGGCCCGGCCCCCACCACTAGTTCCAGCCCCTGGCTCGCCCGCAGATGTGGTTGGGCGAGCCTCACCAGCTTCTACCTCGTCCTCAATGGGGCCAGGCAGCTCAGGGGCCTGTGGAAAAAAAAAATAATAATAATCAATACCACAAAGCAGCATCATTGATGTCAAGTGCTCAAAGGGCAACCACCTCCACTACACCACACAACACACCAGCTCCCAACCACCCAACAGAGAAATAAAATGATCAAGGTTCTTAAGGCTAACAAATGCACGTCTGATGTATACTCACCTGCGGCATCACACTGGATTGCACACAAACAGAGATAGGTTTTAAAAGGTACAGTTCACCAAAAAATAGGTATGTGACCACAGGAGATTTAAGCTGCTTGAAACCAGCTGACAGCCCATGTGCCTTAGCCTTACCTTCATAAAAAATTCAAAGGCTGTTGATCATGATTTCAACATACACTCCATGGGGCAAAGGCAAGACACATGTCTGTGTTCCATTGTTAATATCTGTGCTCAGGGCAAAGATAAACGGCAACAAATCTGCATTGGAGATAATGTTACACCCAAAAATTATATCACCCCAGGTTGTTTAAACTTAAGGACAGGGAGAAACTCTGTTGTTGTTGTTGTTGTGTGTAAAAATCCAGAGCAATGCCCCTGAGGCCACATACCCAATAATAACATGGTTAAAAAGTAAACACTAAACAATAGAGAAGTGTGGTATGGAAATGCATGCAGACAATCACACCTGTGGAGCAAACATGGTGGCCCACCACCCAAACACAATTACCCACCTCCTGCGGCGGGGATGTTGCTTGGGCAGAGCCTACAGGGGATGGGGGGCGTCGCAGGCTGCTCCGCGATCCACGCGAGCTCTCTTGTCCGAGGGTGAAGGTGAGGAGCTCATAATACCAGAGCTTTGGCTTTGGTACCTCCTTACCTCCAGCCCCGGACCGTCGATTGGTGTATTTGTTGTGAGCTTGCATGAACGCGGAGTGCAGGCCTTTGATCTTCTTGTAAATGGCCCCCGCGTCCCACCTCTTCTTGGGCTGGAGCCGTTTGGCCAAGGCCACTAGAGGCTTGTAGGCCTCCGCCCGCGCTGCCACGTCGTGGTATGTGGGCAGCGCCGTCTGCCACAGGCACTCGTGTTCCTGATATAGGGCAAGGAGTTGAGTCTCGAATTCCACATACCCAGCTGGCATTTGTGTTTAAAAAAAAAACATCAGACCAAGCAGGGCCAAAAGAAGGCATGCCTGGCTACTACACACTATATTGAGTGTATATATGCAGGTGTTTTTGACCTGAAAACATGTGTTGAACATGTATGTTTGCATGTGGGACACCCTTTATACAGGAGCCCTCAATAAGCTATGGTTGCCATGTATATAAGGATATGTTGGATTCCACATGATCACAAAGGGTACAGGGGCACGATGAATTAAAAAAAAAAAAAAACAATACAAAAAAACAGCCAGGGGTAGAGGGGCCACGGTGGCAGGGGGGCAAGTGCCCCCTGGCCTGGAGGTATAGCCCTCATCTAGGTCCGTGGGCCCATATCTAAGTTCTGGCCAGCGGCCAGGTGTGGCTGGCGATGTGAAACAACAGCAGACGCAGAGCCTTGCGCCCACCAAAAGCAACCCCCCCTCCCCCTTCCACCCCGGGCCCCCACAACACTATGACAGCCCCCCCCAACCTCGGCCCTCCCTTTCAGGGCTAGTGGACCAAAAATGCTCCACAGACTTTGAGTGGCCAGCCAGCCCCTGATCCCTGCCGTAACAACAACATTACAACGTGTGGAATATATAACCAACATGGCTACTAAACTAATAGTCAATGCCTACTGCCTATAGGTAGCAATACTCAACACTATTAATAACACACTATATACATTAGTACATGGCGCTCCCTGCTGTCTGACAAAGCGCATAAGCTGCATGTAGCAGACGCATCATCGTTACCTAAATACCAGTAGCATGGCGATGAAAAAGCATGTGAGTACACTTACTGTCGGAGCAACAGAGAACGGATTACTGGACACCACTAGCTCAATGCACATGGATGTCTGGACACAGGCTGGTTGACATGGCAGGAAATTTATACTGACCCACACCAATCAGCACACACCAATTCGGCACCTTACCAGCCAACACCTGTGAACACCCATAGCGTCAGCTGAGTAGGTGTGGTCCAAGCGCCGTGATTGGTTTGTGCTTATTGAAAAGCAGCTCAGGCCGGATGGGCGTCACGCTTGCTGCCCAGAATCATTAAGTATTTGTGTGCAGGCATGGATGTAGCAGTGTGGCGGAGTGATGCGCATGATTGGCTTAGCTAACGCAATAGGGTATTGTATCGGACGCACATGTGATGTCAGTTTGGTCACTACAATAGCGTAGAGTCATGTGGAATCTGCTTCGTGTCATCTGGGCTTACTCGCCCTGAAAGGTTGTGGTACGTTGTTACTTACAGACTGTAGAAGTGTAAATATATGGTATCCTACATTGTTTGTGTGACATGTATAGCCGTTCTTTGTGGGGACACATGTCCCTTTTTAACACAGATATGTCCAGATGTGTTACTTTGATCAACGCAACAAAGTGTAGAAGGATGGACGGGCCTCATCAGTGAGCATGTTTTGTTTGTTTTGTGCCCACTTGTGGGTGTTGGCCTTGCAATGTTCCAAAGGATGTGTGCTGTGCACACACAAGCGATTAAATTTGCTTTTCCATAGTGTCTAGTCTAAGTATTGTGCGGCTTACTTTAGATACAAACATGTCACCATATTGCTGTATGTACTGATGATTTTTGTTTATCATATACAGGTGCTGATATACAAGATGCAGAATCAACGTGATCGACATGGTATCGTGGCTCTTGCGTTGGTGGAAGAGCAACTGTGGATGGAGGATAGATATGTAAGGTTGATGCGTCGCAGACGACGGCGTGTGTGGAGCCGGGATTGGCTTCGGTGCCGGGACACCCGGGGCCACATGCAGCTGTTGCATGAGCTGGAGGATAACAATCCGCATGATTACCAAAACTACCTCCGTATGTCCGAGGACTCTTTCAACTTCCTTTTGGAGCGCGTGGGGCCACTGATAGCCCATCAAGACACTGTCATGCGTCGATCTGTATCAGCTGAGGAGTGGTTGGTTATTACTTTGCGGTTCCTGGCTACAGGCCAGTCAAGGACCGACCTCACATACACATCACGTGTATCACTGTCCCTGCTGAGCCGCCTGATCCCCGAGACGTGTGAGGCCATCTGGAGTGCTCTGCTGCCATCCTACCTGAAGTTGCCCGAAACACCCGCAGAATGGATGCAAGTTGCCCGAGGCTTTGAAAGCCGGTGGAACTTCCCAAACTGCGGTGGTGCTTTGGATGGTAAGCACGTGAGGATTACTAAACCCCCAACTCGGGCACTTTGTATTATAATTACAAAGGGTATTTTAGTATAGTCCTCATGGCCCTGGTAGATGCGAACTATGAGTTCCTCTATGTGGATGTTGGAATGAACGGGCGAATCTCAGATGGGGGTGTGTTCGCCCACTGCGACTTGGCACAAGAACTAAGGACAGGTGGGCTGAACTTACCCTCAAATGAAGAGACGAGCCATCATCCGTTTGTGGCGGATGAAGCGTTCCCACTTCAGGCACACCTACTGCAGCCATATCCCCAGAGGACCATTACTTCTATGCGGCGCATTTTCAATTACCGGCTATCCCGGCCCCGCCGTGTGGTTGAAAATGCGTTCGGGATCATGGCGAATACATTCCGGGTTTTTCATACGCCTCTGCATATGAAACTGGAATCTATTGACACGGTAGTGCTGGACTGCTGTGTGCTGCATAACTTCCTGCGTCGTAGGGATCGCTCATCATACACGCCGGCAAGTTATGTAGATTCTACGGACCCCACAACAGGGGAGGTCCGTCCAGGGGCTTGGCGTGATGTCGACCATGGTGTGGCGCCACTCCAGCCGCTGAGCCATGGTCACACTCAGCAGGAGGCCAGGGACAGTAGAGATACAAAAAGATGAAAGCGTGGTGTATGTTTGGGCGCTGAGGTAAGGAAGATCTCTGATGCTGGCTTCTTTTCCGGACTTTATTAAAATAATTGCAGTTATAATTATTCAAGCTTAAGGCTCTCAAAACCCACGATGCATTTCGACGTGCACACACGTCTTTCTCAAGTGAATGAGGGACAGTAGAGATGCATACTGCTCCTACTTTAATGGCCCTGGGGCAGTGGGCTGGCAGAACCAGCACGTCAAGTGTGGCTTGTGCTGGTTTGTCCAAAAATGGTGGCCATGGTGCAAACCGCAGGGTGGCTGCACCATGGTGGTTTCTTTGGGTATTTTCTTGTGTGCACAGGTTTTAGTTAGTTAGTTTAGGTTTTATTTGTGTTATGTGGGTGGTGCACACTGTATCACTGTTTGCCAATTTATTATGTATTTGTGTATCTGTTTTTTGTTTTCAGTTTACAATGTAACATGATGTTTTAATGTCCATTGTCTTTCCTTTCTGTATATGTGTTTTTATTTTACCATTTCATGTGTCTAAAAATAATACATGGTTTTTTTTTTGGATCCAAATTACTATGTGTGAGACTGATTACTTGGGGATGGAGGGCAGCGTGATCAAGGTTTGGGTTGTGGCCAGTGCTGTCACACACATTGGCACCTATGGCTGGGTATGACACACAATATGTGTGGGTGGCCATGAGCTATGTGAAGGTATTTGGTCAACAGTCTATGTGACAAATGTGTGTATACAACCCTTGTGGTATGGTGTAGGCAGAGGGTCACCTGCACACAACACATTGATGCAGCACATGATATTGTGTGGCATATGGGCTTAAGTAAGTAGTGCAGCACATCTGCAGACACACACACATCATGTACATGTGGCATGTCAGCTGCTCAAGGCCATTGACATCTGTTGCCACATATGCTATCTGCAAATGAGGCTGTATTCACACATAGCCAAACTCTTAGTAATTCGCACTGACTGTGACTGTAAACCGCTCCTGTGTGACATGTAAGCGTCCCCTAGGTGAATATCGGCACACTCCGCCACGTCACAAGCGCTTATTCCGTGTGACAATCCAAATACTACTACGTTACATCTTCGCCATCCGCCCTTCGCGCCGTGACCAATCAGAACACTATTGTGCTGGCCAATGGTTGTCGTTTGGGCGCTGCATGACGGACTGTGGCACGCCTATGTGTTGTCCCTACTGCCCCAGGTCCGCCCATATTCCTTTGTGGTAGCGGCATGTAAACCAGGGAAGGTACTCCACAGGAGGTAACCCGCGGCACCCGTCGGCACTTCCGGGGAACAGAAATACCTTCAGTGAAGCACTTTGTGATGGTGTGTATATGCAGCATCGGCGATCGGTATCCACCGTTAAAAACGCGCGTGTGTACGTGCGGTGCCTACCGGTTGCTGCACTCTGTGGCAGTGTGTAAAGGTACCCTAAGGGCCCCTTTACACACGGCTACATTTCTAGGGTGGCTACAGGTAACTTACTGGTTGCAGTGAAATCATGGAGAGATGATTCCATTTGTACACAGCAACAAGATAGAACCTTGTCTTTATGATTTCACTGCAACCAGTAAGTTACCTGTAGCCACCCTAGAAATGTAGCCGCGTGTAAAGGGGCCCTAAGAGTTACAGAAAAATAATGCACATAAGGTTAATGTGAAGATTTTACAGCTGTATATACATAGATATAAGTATGAAATGGAAAACATTAGCAATAAGGGAAACAGTGTGTAGGTATGATGTATATATATAAATATATACACAAAATATATTGTAAATATATACATATAATAGAAATACAATAAATTAAAGTATTGATTTTATGTGTTTTTATGAAGATAGAACCTATGTGTAAAGTTCAGAAAGGAGAAGTAGAAAATCAGATATATATGATAATGTTTCTATGTAGTAATTTCTATGTAGTAATGTGTGTATCTATATGGAATAGAGCCACAGGAGGAGATATGGTGAACAGCCGCCCACCCAACTCTATAGCTGTTCACAAAAAACCTCCCAATTAAAAGACGACAAAGTGTCTTTGCATGCTTGACAGAGCCTTAAAAAGAAATAGATTTCTATCATCAACGGTGTAAATGTTGATGATCCATATCAACCCTGTGATGATGTTAAAGAATTGCATATTTATATATACAGAGAGAGAGACAGAGCTTAGCCTAAAATGTAATGATGGTGACGCGAAGGTTATGTATCAGTGCTATTTGTATGATGTAATATTTATCTGTAGATATGTAAGGTATATATTAATGTCACTAAAAGACTATTGATGTAATGTGATACAATATGTATATGCAGGGCCGTATTTGGAGTTCCTGCTGCCCTAGGCACTCTCAGCGGCCTGCCGCCCCCCCCCGTCACAGCTCCTCCCCCCCATTGTGGCCCTCCCCTCGTCACGGCACCTCCCCCTGTTGAAGCCCCTCCCCCCGTCATGGCTCCTCCCCTGTTGCAGCCCCTCCCCCGTCACGGACAATCTTCCCATCAGACGCAGTCTTCCCCCCCTAGCTTTGTGTAGCTTCTACCCCCACATTTCATCATGTAGTACATATAAAAGGTTTGTCCAACCACACTACAGAGACCTACTGACAGGATGTTTAAATTGTGAGCCCCAACGGGGACAGTGTTGATGATGTATGTAAAGTGCTGTGGAGTTCATAGTGTAATATAAGTGCAAAAAATATTATTCTTAATATGATGTCACAATACCAGGATCTGAGGATCTTCTATTTCGAGGTCAGGGGCTCTCTGATGCCATGTTGCTGTCTGCCTCGCTGTCGTCCTCTTTTGACACTGCAGTGCGGTGGACAAGAGAGCATTAACTGGTTAATAACAAGAAGTATGGAGTGTGTACTGAGCCATAAACCCTCCTCATACCATGTCCAGCAGACATTGTAGGATTACTATATGGATTCTATTATTAGGGTACGGACACACTGGCGTGAAACTTGGATGAGTGCAATGTGTGATTTCATCACATTGCACTCGGACCAATGTTAATCAATCTCTGAGAGCAGATTGTCGAGTGTCGGACGCTTTTTTCTCAGCCAGATTCAGGATGAGAAAAAAGTCGCAACATTCTGCGACAGTCTGCAATTCACGACCGAGACTCACCAATGCAAGTCTATGGGTCTGACAAAATCACATACCGCACACTGACAGCACACTGACCATCCGAGAGGCATCAGTTTTTATTTCACTGATACATTATCATTCTGTAACTGAGAACACTTTAAAATGTTCCTGTAAATGATTCTACACTAATAGCTGCTGAGGAAAGAACAGATTGCACACGGATGTGATCTGAGAGAAATGTCGGACACTCGCACAGCAGTTGGATGCCAAATGGACCAAAAACCGATGACACTCATCCGACTCTCCTGGATGAGAAACAGACCGATTTTAAGGCGGCGGGAGACAGTGTACCACCATGTCCTCAGCTCCGTGCTGTGCAGTGTACCACCATGTCCTCAGCTCCCGTGCTGTGCACAGACAGTGTACCACCATGTCCCCAGCTCTGTGCTGTGCACAGTGTACCACCATGTCCTCAGCTCTGTGCTGTGCACAGTGTACCACCATGTCCTCAGCTCTGTGCTGTGCACAGTGTACCACCATGTCCTCAGCTCTGTGCTGTGCACAGTGTACCACCATGTCCTCAGCTCTGTGCTGTGCACAGTGTACCACCATATCCTCAGCTCCGTGCTGTGCACAGTGTACCACCATATCCTCAGCTCCGTGCTGTGCACCGACAGTGTACCACCATGTCCTCAGCTCTGTGCTGTGTACCACCATCTCCCCAGCTCTATGTTGTGCACAGACAGTGTACGGTACACTGTCTGTGCCCAGCACGAAGCTGAGGACATGATGGTACACTGTGCACAGCACGGAGCTGAGGACATCCCAGAAGAGACAGACAGACCACAGACGGGCGGCGGGACAACACTGAGCCCACCTGGAAGAACAACAACACCCAGCACCCAACACACTGCCCAGAAATCATATAGGACAGGCAGGCAGGAGAACTACAACTTCCGGCATGCCACACCCTGCAAACTCAGGAAGGTGGCGGCAGCTGCATGGAGGCAGACACACGGTACAGCCACCATTATCACCATACACAGCGCCAGCCACAGCCTCAGTCCTCATGCACCCCCGTCCTTCTTTCCTCTGTCCCTCCTGCTGCTCCTGTCCTCCTGCACCTCTGTCCTCCTCTCCTCTGCCCCTCCTGCTGCTCCTCTATCCTCCTGCACCCCGTCCTCCTCTCCTGTCCCTCCTGCTGCTCTTCTATCCTCCTACTCCCCCCCTTCTCTCCTCTGCCCCTCCTGCACCCCCGTCCTGCTCTCCTCTGCCCCTCCTGCACCCCCGTCCTGCTCTCCTCTGCCCCTCCTGCACCCCCGTCCTGCTCTCCTCTGCCCCTCCTGCACCCCCGTCCTGCTCTCCTCTGCCCCTCCTGCACCCCCGTCCTGCTCTCCTCTGCCCCTCCTGCACCCCCGTCCTGCTCTCCTCTGCCCCTCCTGCACCCCTGTCCTCCTGCACCCCCGTCCTCCTCTGTCCTATTGCACCCCCGTCCTCCTCTGTCCTCCTGCACCCCCGTCCTCCAGCACCCCCGTCCTCCTGCACCCCCGTCCTCCTCTGTCCTCCTGCACCCCCGTCCTCCTCTGTCCTCCTGCACCCCCGTCCTCCTCTGTCCTCCTGCACCCCCGTCCTCCTCTGTCCTCCTGCACCCCCGTCCTCCTGCACCCCCATCCTCCTCTGTCCTCCTGCACCCCCATCCTCCTCTGTCCTCCTGCACCCCCATCCTCCTCTGTCCTCCTGCACTCCCATCCTCCTCTCCTCTGTCCTCCTGCACCCCCATCCTCCTCTCCTCTGTCCCTCCTGCTGCTCCTCTATCCTCCTACTCCCCTCCTTCTCCTCTCCTCTGCCCCTCCTGCACCCCCATCCTGCTCTCCTCTATCCTCCTGCACCCCCGTCCTGCTCTCCTCTGTCCTTCTGCACCCCAGTCCTCCTCTCCTCTGTCCCTCCTGCTGCTCCTCTTTCCTCTCCTCCTGTCCCCTTGTTTCTGGTCCCCTGCCCCTCTGTCCTCTTCTTCTCTGTCCCCCTGTTTCTGTCCTTCTGCCCCTCTGTCCCCCTGTTTCTGTCCTCTTCTCCTCGGACCCCTGCTCCTTTCTCCTCTTCTCCTTTGTGCCTTGCACAGTTCTCTCACACTTTCCTCACCTGGTGCTGGCTGCAGACATTGGTGGGCTCTCTCTGAGCACAGTGATGCGCCAGCCGCACCATCCTCCAGTGCCTCCAGCCGGCTGCTTCCCCGTTTCTCTGAGTCTGGAGGGGGCGGCTGGGTGCAGGAGCCGCCAGAGCCACCAGTACCGCCGGCGCTATCACCGCAGCACTTGGGCACACGGGAGAGGAGGGAACAGAGCGGGAACTTCAAGTTTCCCCTCCATTGCGGGCCCCTCCTTCTCCCTCGTCTCTTCCGGGTCTTCAGTGAGGTGGGTGGGCGGAAAGGCAGGCGGGGCGGCAGGCGGGGCGGCCCTGATGATGAAGGGAAGGGGGGGTATGGGGGCGGGGCTTGCGGCCCGGCTGGCCCGAAGCCGAGAAAAAAAAAAAAAAGAAAAAAAAAAAAAGAGAACACGCTGAGATGCCGCCCCCTATGAGAATGGCCCCGCCCTAGGCACGTGCCAACGAGTGCCTAATGGGAAATACGGCCCTGTGTATATGAATGAAAGACGTTAAAGAGCAACTTTAATTTAAAACATTTTTGTAAACCACATTTATAGTGAAGACTTTATCACTACCATGCAACAACTTTCCTTGAAGAGGTGTGTCCATACCTTGACATGAGAGCGTTGTTTCACTCTTGAGAAAGCAACATAGAGCTGTCCATGGCCAAACACCTGTTGAGGAAGATAAATACCCACACGATTTAGAGTCTGTCCTTGTGCTTTGTTGATGGTCATAGCGAAAGCTGGCTTAACGGGAAACTGTCGTCTGCGTAGTTTGAATGGTAACCCAGTTTCAAATGGACACAAATCAATGCGGGGATTTAAAGCCAAGTCGCCGTGAGTTGATCCAGAGATGACCTTTGCCTGAATGATATGTGAATGTAATGATGCGAGTTCCGTTACATAATCCTTTTTTAGTATTTAGGTTGCGCAGTAGCATGACAATAGTTCCTATTTTTAGTTGTAGGCAATGTGGTGGTGTCGGGTCCACTGGGACGGGGGTACTCGGTACCGGACCGGTCTGCTACTGGGAAGTCACGGGTGGTCCTGGTCCGGTCCGTGTCCCGGGCTCGGCAATAAAAGGGTATCAGCTTCGAACGTGCTTTCTCTCTCCTCCTGCTCACACTGGCTCGGTACAGATTCTGCGCTCCTAGACCTTACACTCACAGGACGTGTGATTCTTTCTGTCTTTTCAGCTTCACTCAGCCTTATGCTGTTCTCTGGCCTGTGCTCCTCAACTTCTGGTCTTTACAGCTCAGCACCTTGGGCCTACTGCTCACTTCCTTCCTCCTCCCCCCTTCCTATATACTGTCAAGTCACCTGACTACGTGTGCGCCCAACCCACTCCTCCAAATCCACCACCCCTCAATCTCATAGAGTATCTAATCTCAGGGCTGGATGCTACCTTCTCCTACACGTGGGTTGTGTGGGCTGTGTTGTTGTGCAACAAGTGTCCTACCTGCCTGGCTGCAGTTCCCTTTGTCGCCTCCTGGACGCAGGGGCGCCACAGTGGCATGCCAGATGGTGTGAGAGAATGTAAGAATTCAATGGGTACTGTTCTGTTTCATTAGCATCATCAGTATCAACGGAATCATCACTTGTATATAATACATATTGTCCACTTAATTGGTCCATAATTAGAGAATTGAGAAATTCAACATCCTCATTTTTTGGACAGAGTATTGCATGTGATGCAGCATACAAAACACTTTCACTGTCGTTAACATTAATATGAATGTTTGTGCCAAATATGTCTGTGACTAAACACCCAGAGGACAACATGTCAGGAGGAATTTCAATCACATTCTCTCCTAGATTGTAGGCATTTTAGAGCTGACCATTGCCTAGGTTAAGTAACCAAGTGCTATAATCTGGATCCCTGGATCGCATGTTGTTAAATAACGGGAGACGTGTGAAGTGTTTCCACAGTTGAGAATCCTTAAGACAACAATCCACAATTTCAGTTGTGGTGGCATGCATAAGTACAGGAAGGCATTGACGGAAATCTCCTCCAAGAATGAAGACTTTACCACCAAAGGGAATAGTATTTTTGTGGTCAACATGTATTGTCATGACATCACGAAGTAGTCTATCAATAACTTGAATGGTTTTGTGCCATAGTACACTCATCAATGATGAAAAGTTTAGTACTTTTTAGCTTGTTGGCAGCATTAGTATCCGTGGTGATTCTGGAAACAGATGTTTCATTAATGGGAATAGGAATGCCATACAGAGAATGCATAGTTCGTCCTCCTGGCAGTAAATTGGCAGCAATTCCTGTAGTCGCAGCAGGTGATACGACATGTCCTTGTCCTCGGACATAATGTATAAGGACATGGTATAAATAGGTCTTTCCACTGCCACCTGGGCCATCAATAAAGAAACACTTTGGTGTAGATGTGTTGTTTTGTAACGCATCTGCAATGGTATTGAAAGTGAAGAGTTGGTCAGGATTGAGATGTTTTTTCATTTCAGCTGCTGTAGCTAATTCCAAATCTTGATCATAGTCATTTTCAGGCAAAAGTATGTAGGTTGCCGGGCGTGGTAAATTATAATCCAAATAAGACTTGCCATGAATTATTAGGACCTCTTGAACGTGTTTTATAGCGTAGCTTTCACAATGGATACAGACGTCACTGTTGTTGTGGTATTTGAAACAGTAGTCTTGCATGAAATGTGTTTTAAATTTGTTCCACAAATCGGAGGGATTAGTTGGTGTTCCAAAAATACAGATGTAAGTAAACATCTCCCGAAGTTGTGTAGGCATGTTCATAACAGTGGCGTCTAGTAGAGTATTTCTCCAGACACTATCGTCTAGTAATAATCCTAACGCTAAGGCAGCATCTCGAAAGGTCAGAGGTGTAATACCATGGACAGACCTAAGGTCCTGAAAACTTGTAGATGCTTTGACATGTATTAATAATAAACGTAAATAATAGCGTTCTTGATCTTTGAGACTGACGGTATACATTCGTCCAATGACAGTGTGGCCTCTTTGTTTTCTACGTTCCCATAAGCCATCTTTAAAAATGCAGTGTTCTGGAATGTCTCGATAGTAATATTGATGAGCGTTAGGATCGGTTTGATTAAGGTGAAAATATGCCATGAGAGTAGAATTTTTAAGTAGTTTTTGTTGAATATTGGAAATGGGATGTTCCTGATGGAAATATAGTGGTTGAGAGTTGGGTAGATGAACTGCAAGGCGAATAATAGCATGAGATTGTTTGTGCATGGGAAAAGTGAAGATTCTCCATGCCGCTTCAGGTGGACTGACATAGCGCGAATCGACATAATGGTTAGTTTCATCATGCTGGAGATGAGTTTCCGCAATTTCAAGATTAGCCTTGTCATGTCCTTTATAGACATATTTAAATAAATACTTGACACTTGTAATGCTGGCACAAATTTCCACATTAATATGACAGTTGTATTTTTTAAGTAAATAAGGGTTATATGGGACAACCCATGTATTGCTGATAGTTTTGGATTTATGTTGGTATGTAGTTTCACTGTTTCTGCGGTACAGTGGATAGCCATCGCTTTGTATAATGGTATGTTGTAGAAATGTCTTTGGAAAGCCTTTGGTACAGTGTCCATGTTCCATACACGGGGAGTGAGGATTGGCTTGACCACAGGGACCATGAATCATGTTACTTAGAACAATGTTGTGAAGCTGAGGATATGTTGTCTTATCAGGGATTTCTGCCCATACAATGTTGTCAATGTCTTGTTCCGTTTGGATTTTACATGTTTGCTCAAGTATGATTAAAATATGTGCATGTGGCAGGCCACGTTTTTGAAACTCAATGACGTGTTATGGCACAGACGTTTCCAAATAATCCATGGTTAATATCGGCCAAGAGGGAATCTAGTTTAATCTTAAAAACACATGCAATTAAGTCCGGGCGATGTTCAACATGTTGCGATGGTTGTAAATTTGCGGTAATTTCTGACCACTTCGGATTGCATGTCATAGTAACAAAGAGATCTGGGCGACCAAATTTAGAGACGATAGCCATGGCATCTTGATACTGTTGTTGCATATTTCGAGGACTCCCTTCAATTGAAGATGGTAAAATGAGAGTTCTTCCAATAGGGATGCCTTTTTCAATAGATTTGGACATTAAATGTTGTTGGAGGGAGCAATAATCTTCAACCTTTAAATCTTTTTGATGTTGTCGTATATAATTTAGTCGATTGGCTTCAATTTTGACATAGGCATCTACCCAAAATTGTTGTGTGAGCTTTCCTCCATTCAGTAGTGGATTGAAATAATTTCTCACGGCAAAATGGTAGCTGTAATACTGTAATTGCGTAACCCTTCGTCCTCTATGTCCTTGTTGTAATAGAGCATCATGCCAGCCTTGTTCTCCATAGGGATAAAAGATAGGATACATGAGGGTATCTAAATTACTGTGAAGAATACTAATGCGTTGGGTTTTTGGAGCCAGAGGATTGTGTGGATCAAGTTTCAAATGAATTAAGATGTCTCTATGGAAGGGAGGTTCTCCATCATCATTTTGAAACACTACAGCTACTTCACTGACAGTTGGGTGATTGTATCGGCGGTGATCTTGATTGCGATCCTGTTTAATAGCCATGGTGATTTGTGGCATTACAGTTCCATGTGCTTGTGCTTTGATAGTTTCTTGTTGTTCAACATCATGAAGCATGCGATAAGCTGCGGTGAAAGGATTAATGTCTTGCAGTACATCAGCAATAATGGTCATTAAGGAAGGGTGACATTTTTCATTTTCTTATAACTGAAGGCGTTGTTGATTGGCATGGGTGGTGTCAAGAATGTAAAGTTGAGCAAATTTTGGTGTTTCTTGGACAGCGGGGATGGAGTGTGCCTGTGCGATGATAGATTTGGCCTTGAATACGAAAGCAGTAAAGGCCATATCCAGGAGGTAGTGATATCGTTGCTCATATTGAGGTGAAAGCAAAAGAGCTGTTGATGGATCGAATATTGTCCATGAAATTTTTGGAGTATTCATGTTGTCCTGTTATTAACATTTTCAAGACAGGGGGATACTTAATAGATGGCAGAAGGACTTTACCTTTCTGACAGCACTGGGTAAATTTTTTATCTGAAGGCATCTCATCTGGAAAATGCAAAGCAAGGCACTGTCGACATATATGTGTCATGGCATGACATGTGTGTTCTGGAATGATATCTTCATTGAGTGTAAAATGTTGTTGTTGTGGTAGTAGTAGTGGTGGAGTAGTAGAAGAGTGAAAGGGTGTAGTAAGGCGGGAAAGATAGATGAGTCGTGTGTTTTGTAGCGGGAGTAGTGGTAGAGTGTGTGTCTGTTCAGAGAAGAGTTGAGAATGGTGTAAGAGTAAGGTGGAAGTAGGAAGTGGAGAGGTTGAAAGAATGGTGTTGAGTAGAGATGGGGATGTGTGAACGGCAGTAAGTGGTGTAAATGTAGCATCAGAAGGTGGAAAGTTGGAGCGTAGTTGTTGGCGAAGAGCCAATCTTGTGGCTTTAGAGCGAGGAGACTCTAAAGCAAGACGGCGTTGTCTATAAGCCTTGTCTTTGTCTAGGCGTAAGCGTTTTTGTTCAGGAGTCTCGTTTGTCCGGCGTAATCTGTAACGAAGTGCACGGACCTTGTTTCTGTCCTGTTGATTTTTGTAAATTTTCGGAGGAGCCATGGTGAGGCGTAGACTTATGCCTCTGGTGAGGTAATACGGCAAGTGTGTGAGCAGAGAGTTAATATCAGACAACAGGTTGTAGCAACTGGATAGTTTGAATACTATACTGCAGAGGCTGTAGAAAGCAGAAGCAGCAGTAGTTAGGGTAGCAGACAGGAAAAGGCTGACACTGGCACAGTAGAGTTAGAAATGGGTAGAGTAAAGCATCATGTGCCTTAATAAGACAACTAAAGCATGTGAGAGGCAGGGCGTAGTAACCAAATAGTAGCTATAGTATGTAACAGAGGCTGTCCAATGCTGAAGGTGGTATTAGGGTAATTTTTAAGACACTGTTAGACGTGTTAAAAAAGCAGTCAGGAGTCACGTAGGAGGCAGAGAGACTTAACGGCAGAGCCCAGGGTGACTTAGACAGTTTAGGACTGATTGAGTGCGCAACTTAGAAAGTGTTTGAGCGGTAAAATAAGCAGGCAGCAGTCACTTATGAGGCAGAGAGAGTTAATGGCAGAGGCCAGGGAATGTACCCAGGTTTGGACTGTTTCTGTGCACAACTTAGAGAGTGTTAGACTGGTGAAATAAGCTGGCAGCAGTCACTTAGGCTGCCTTCACACTTGCAGATGCCTCCGCAGCGTTCTGCAGAGGCATCTGCAAGCATCTGCATGCAGACCGCAGACCGCTATATGTGATCTGTGCACAGGCGGATGCCTGCGCACAAATCACACACTCCCGCCCGCACCAGGCACGCAACATGTCGCGTCCCTGGTGCGGACGAGACTGTGTGATCTGTGAGCAGGCATCCGCCTGCGCACAGATCACATATGGCGGGCAATGGGAGCGCACGGCGGTCTGCAAGCATCTGCAGACACCGTGCGCTCCATTATAAAAATAGGGGCTGCGGTCTGCATGTAGATGCTTGCAGATGCCTCCGCAGAACGCTGCGGAGGCATCTGCAAGTGTGAAGGCAGCCTTATGACGCAGAGACAGTTAATGGCCGAGGCCAAGTCAACGTAGACAGTTTGTGACAGTTTCTGTGAACATCTTAGAGAGTGTTAGACTGGTGAAATAAGCTGGCAGCAGTCACTTATGTTCAAGTATTTTTTGTTGAAAACAAATCAAATCAGGTAAACAGAGGTACAATAGACAATATAAAATTGCTGGGAAGGCAATATACATTATATGAAAAACATCTTATAACAATAAAGTCAAGAAGAAACATTGATGTATAATTACATGTACCTACAAAATAGAGAAATATTTCATTAAATAAAATAGATTCAGTAGCAATAAGAATAAATGTAATTGTGAATACAATTATAAACAAAATGTACCGTATATACTTGTGTATAAGGCGAGTTTTTCAGCCCAAAAATTGGGCTGAAAAGTCCCCCCCTCGGCTTATACACGGGTCTATACAGTATGTGGTGTGTGGGGGCTGTGTCCGGGTGCTGGGGAGGCTGGAGGAGGGGGGGGAGGCTGCTTACAGAGCGGCCCGTCACATGGGGCCGCTCATTAGATATGCACGGCTCCCCCTGCCCATCACAGCGGCAGGGGGAGTCGTGCCTACAGCCCCCAAATGTATACAGGCCCCCAGTGAGGTATACAGCAGGCCCCCAGTGGCACTCGCCCCCCCACACTGTGCAGAGCCCCCCCTCGCGATGCATTTCTTACCATCCAGCCGCGTCTTCATCACCGCCGGTCCTCCTGTCCATCCTCGGGCGCTGTGTTCGGCTCTCACGTGACCCAGCGCGATGACGTCATCCGACTGCGACCGCCGGGTCACATGAGACCGGGAACGCAGCGCGCGAGGATGGACGGGAGGACCAGCGGTGATGAAGACGCGGCTGGATGGTAAGATAATGCATCGGGAGGGGGGGCTCTGCACAGTGTGGGGGGGCGAGTGCCACTGGGGGCCTGCTGTATACCCCACTGGGGGCCTGCCTGTATATACCTCTGGGGCCTGCCTGTATATACCTCTGGGGCCTGCCTGTATATACCTCTGGGGCCTGCCTGTATATACCTCTGGGGGCCTGCTGTATATACCTCTGGGGGCCTGCTATATATACCTCTGGAGCCCTGCTGTATATACCTCTGGAGGCCTGCTGTATATACCTCTGGAGGCCTGATGTATATACCTCTGGAGGCCTGCTGTATATACCTCTGGAGGCCTGCTGTATACCACACTGCTGGGGGCTGTATACCTGTGCTGGGGTCCACCCTCGGCTTATACACGAGTCAATAGGTTTTCCCAGGTTTTGGGGGCAAAAGTAGGGGGTTGGCTTATACACGGGTCGGCTTATACACAAGTATATACGGTAAGTAAACAAATTGAGTCAAAAATGATGCATTAAAAAGAAAAAAAAAAGAAAAAAAAACAGAAGAAGTAGAGGGGGAGGGGGAAAGGAAGGGTGAATGTAGATAAGTACAATGTAATCAGAATTAACCCACTGTGTACAATTGATATTGAATAAATCAAACTTTACTAGTCAAAGTGAATAACATTTCAGAAGATATTACATAACTTTAATTTTATCTTGAACAACGCAAAGATTCCCCTATAAAGGTTCAGGATTCATAATAATGTTCCAAACTTCCCACTTCCTGGAATATTTTTTTTTGCAAATTATTTCTAAGTGCATATGAATATTCATAAGTGTTATGAGATGCTAGCTTGTCAACTACATCTTCAATAGTAGGAGGAAAAAGGTCTTTCCAGTGTGAAGCAATAAGAGATTTAGCCGTCAACAAAATGTGAGCAAGTATGGGTCTGAATTTAGTTGGTATAGTTTCAAGACCTATTAGGAGGAGTACCAGCTCAGGAGTAAGTTTTAAATGTAATCCTGTCAGGGAATTAAATAAGGATTCAACATCCTCCCGGAAGGGTCTGAGTGTTACCACCCGGGGGTCTGCTGCAGCGTTCCAGCGACCTCTCCCTGCACCCTCAGCAGCCGGAGAAGACCTCCCCGCCTGGCACCCATGTTCCAGTGCCCTCTGTTGATGTAGCGCTACTCTGCTCTTCTCACTTCCGGTACCACTGCTTGAGCACATGAAACTGTCTCCTAATCAGTATCTGCTGGAGAGACTGCAGGGATCTGGCTCCTCCCCTCAGCCAACCACCAGGTCTCTGTGTTCTACCAATCAGGACCGCCCTGCTGATATATAAGCTTCCTGTTTCCTGTCAGTCTTTGCCAGGGCAACTTCTACCTATTGAAGTAGCTAATCCTGGTCTGGTCAGGTTGTTCCTTGTTTTGCTGGTTAACTGATTTCTGTGTGTTTCCTCCTACAGATCTCCGCCTTACCGGCTCCTTGCTGACTTCCGTGTTCCGGGTCACCCTTCTGGATCCCTTCCTTGCTGGATTGCTGATTCAGTTCCCGCTCCGGATTCTCTGGTTTCCGGTTCTCTGTGTTCTATCTTACCCGGTTGCTGTATTGTTTCCACGTCGCCTTGGGTCGGTTTAACACACGTGTCCGCTTCATTGGTCCCTTCGAGGCTGGTCCCGGCGGTATCCCTGTATAGGGGTCAAGCGCTCCGGGGTCTCCCTCGCTGGTGTTCCGGTGCTGTGGCCGTGTGGCCCTCCCCTGGGGCGTGGGTTCTATTCTGTTCTGTTCTGTTCAATAAACCCGTTAACTCGACTGTACTGGTCCGCCTCTCTATCAACCAGGTATCAGCCTCCGCTTTACGCGGTCCAGTGGGTCCACGTGTGGGGTCCGTCAGTAGGACGTGACACTGAGAACCTCACAACTCCAAAAAATATGAATCAAATTCCCAACACATAAGCAATTTCTCCAACATAAGGGGGAGTTAGAAGATTGTATTTTATGTAGTCTGGAAGGTGTAAAGTACCAGAGTGTGTAAACTTTAAATTGCGTTTCCAATAAAGAAGAACAAGGAACGCTAGCATAAACAGTGTCAAGGAGTTTTTCAAACGTTTCAGTTGAGATCTCTATATTTAACTCTTTATTCCACTTCTCTAAGTGTAATGAGTATTGAAAATGCGTATCCTGGTTAAGGGTTTGATAAATATGACCAGTTTTCCAGAAAAGTAGAGAACGTGGAAATTTATACATTTGCATTATATTTTGTGGGAGAAAAAAATTTAATTTGTGGGATTTTATAATATCTTGAATCCTCTTCCATGTTATTTTTTCCAAGATATCAAGATCAAATTTATTTCGTAGTAGTGTGAAAGGTATAAGTTGTTTATTTTCATTTATAATATCTGAAATATAATTAATACCCAGATTCCTCCAAGAAGCAAGTTTAATTCTTGAGGATATTATTTCCAAAACTCCTATATCTATCCAGGACGGGGAACATAAAGGATAACTCTTGTGAGAAGAATTTAGCAATAATTTCCAAGCCAGGATAGCAGATCTTATAGAGGCTAGACTTGGCAATCGTTTAGTTTTATCACATAAATGAGCAAGGGTAAGTAGATCCAACCCAACCTGAGACTGCAGAGGCTCCTCCACTTCAAGCCACATAGGTCTCTCCTCACCTGCCCACCAAGCCCGACTCAGTCTAATTAAAGTTGCGTGAAAATAAGCAGAAATATTAGGGAGTGCAAGTCCACCTCTCTTTTTACCCTTCTCCAAGAGTGATCTAGCGATTCTAGGTTTTTTATTGACCCAAATAAATGTGCTTAATTGACTTTGTAGCTTTTGTAACCATTTTTTTGGAATTATTAGCGGTATAGACCTAAAAACGTAGAGGAGTCTCGGTAAGAGGCACATCTTATAAGCAGCTATTTTACCCAACCAGGAGACCTCTAGTTTATTTAAATAAGTAATCTCTGTTTGGAGAGTTTTATAAATGTCATTCAAATTGACCTCCACAATAGATGATATTGGTTTAGTACCGTATATACTCGCGTATAAGCCGAGTTTTTCAGCACAAAAAATGTGCTGAAAAGTCCCCCCCTCGGCTTATGCGCGAGTCACTAACTAACAAGCACTTATGTGCTTGCTTGAAATGGCTCCACACTGCCCTCAAAGTCTCCCCCACTGCTTCCCTTGTGCCCCTGCCGGATCCCTCCATGCTCAGACCACCAGGGTCCTGCCTGTGCTTCTGACCCCCCCGCCCAGATCTCCCCCGCTGCGGTCACCATGCTCAGACCACCAGGGTCCTGCTTGCGCCGCTGACCCCCCCCGGCCTGCCCAGATCTTCACCGCTGCAGCCCGGATCCCTCCATGCTCGGACCACCAGGGTCCCGCTTGTGCTTCTGACACCCCCCCTCCCCGCCCAGATCTCCCCCGCTGTGGTCACCCAGCCACCCAGATCTCCCCCGCTGCAGTCACCTGCCCGGATCCCTCCATGCTCGGACCATCAGGGTCCCGCTTGTGCTTCTGACACCCCCCCCCCCCCCGACCAGATCTCCCCCGCTGCGGTCACCCAGCCCAGATCCCTCCATGCTCAGACCACCATGGTCCCGCTTGCGCCGCTGTCCCCCCCGCCCGCCCAGATATTCACCGCTGCAGCCTGGATCCCTCCACCTTACCTCCATCCTCCTCTGCTGCAGCCCTGATCCCGTCCATGATCCTCCTGCCTCCCGCTCTGTGCAGCACCAGAGAGAGGCACAGGGGCCCCAGATCCCTCCGCTTCATGATCGCTATACTAATGGGCCTGTATCCCTCCACCCCACTATAGCAATGGGGGGGAATGTATCCCTCCACTATGCAATAGTGATGGGCAGGACAGTGTCCCTCCGCCCTGCAATAGGCGCTGTCCCACCTGTGCCCATGTAAAAACACAAAAAAAGTCCCCTACGGCCAGACATTGCTCTAAAACAAGGTGTGGCCGCAGGGGACTTTAATTACAGTGTCTGGCCCTAAGGAAGGAGGTGAGGAGCCATTGTGAGCTAGTAGAGCAGCAGGAGTAGAGCAGGGGAAAGCTGGGTTGTCAGGGAAAGAACAGTACCGTAATACCATAATAAAGCAGGGGAAAGAAGTCTAGTGAGAGAAAGCTGGGGTTACAGTATTTACTGTGATGGGAGCGCTATATACCAGTGATCAGGGCTATATACGGTACCTGCAATGGGGCATATACTGTGATGGGAGCGCTATATACCAGTGATCAGGGCTATATACCTGTAATGGGGCATATACTGTGATTTGAGCGGTATATATACCAGTGATCGGGACTACCGTAAATACGGTACCTGCAATGGGGCATATACTGTGATGGGAGCGCTATATACCAGTGATCAGGGCTATATACCTGTAATGGGGCATATACTGTGATGAGAGCACTATATATCAGTGATCGGGGCTATATACCTGTAATGGGGCATATACTGTGATGAGAGCGCTATATACCAGTGATCGGGGCTATATACCTGTAATGGGGCATATACTGTGATGGGAGCGCTATAAACCAGTGATCGGGGCTATATACCTGTAATGGGGCATATACTGTGATGGGAGCGCTACATACCAGTGATCAGGGCTATATACCTGTAATGGGGCATATACTGTGATTTGAGCACTATATACCAGTGATCGGGACTACCGTATATACAGTACCTGTAATAGGTCATATACTGGGATGGGAGCGCTATATACCAGTGATCAGGGCTATATACTTGTAATGGGGCATATACTGTGATTTGAGCGCTATATACCAGTGATCGGGACTACCGTATATACGGTACCTGCAATGGGGCATATACTGTGATGGGAGCGCTATATACCAGTGATCGGAGCTATATACCTGTAATGGGGCATATACTGTGATGGGAGCGCTATATACCAGTGATCGGGGCTATATACCTGTAATGGGGCATATACTGTGATGGGAGCGCTACATACCAGTGATCAGGGCTATATACCTGTAATGGGGCATATACTGTGATTTGAGCACTATATACCAGTGATCGGGACTACCGTATATACGGTACCTGTAATGGGGCATATACTGTGGAGGGAGCGCTATATACCAGTGATCGGGGCTATATACGGTACCTGCAATGGGGCATATACTGTGCTGGGAGCGCTATATACCAGTGATCGGGGCTATATACCTGTAATGGGGCATATACTGTGATGGGAGCGCTATTATACCAGTGATCGGGGCTATATACCTGTAATGGGGCATATACTGTGATGGGAGCGCTATATACCAGTGATGGGGGCTATGTACGGTACATGTGATGGGGCAATATTACAGTGATGGGGCCCATATACCAGTGATGTGGCTATATAGTGAATGAAAGGAGAAGCAGTGCAGGGTATAGAATTACGTAGCTGGATGCTTAGGGAAAGATCAATAGAGCAGGGGAAAGATGGATTCTGAGGGAAAGTACAGTAATAGAACAGGGGACAGGATGACAGTACTGTAACTACTGTAGATGGAGAGGGAAATATGAATACTGAGGCTGTGCTGCATAACGGTTCATTTGGCAAGACGGCAGCAAGTCCCATTCATTCTCTATGGGACTTGCAGTCCGGTTTTGCCAGATCCGGCACCTGCAGCAAGTCAGAAAAATGCAGCTAGCAGTGGCATTTTTGCGTCGCATTAAGTGTCGAATCCGGCAAAACCGCACTTACCGCAGCTAACCGCAAGTCCCATAGAAATTGAATCTGGCAGATACCGTGGAGTCTTTGTAGAATTCTAACTAGGGCTTACGATATTTTTGTTGTAGAGCTTACGGTATACCATATTTTGAGAGTAGTATGGCAATCATTTTCTTTTTTCTATTCTGTTAGAAATGGATGCCAGTACTTCTACTGGTACTTCTGTACCAAAACAAAGACGCAGGTCATATGAAGCTGCTTTCAAACTTAATGTTGTGGCAAGAGCAGAAGAAAGCAATGACTCCATAGCAAGTAGAGAATTTTGCGTTGACGTAAAACAAGTGAGGGAGTGGCGGAAAAAGAAAGCTGACTTGGAAAAGATTCCAAAGGCAAAAAAAGCTCAACGTGGTTCAACAACTACATATGGGGCGCTCGAGACTGAATTGCATAAATGGGTTATGGAGTGTCGTCAAAATGGTTACTGCGTAACACGCATGGGAATTCGCTGACGTGCCCTTCAATTGTCTAAAGAGGACAGATTAAAAGCACCAGGCATTGAAAATTTTGTTGCGTCAGCGGGATGGTGTACCCGCTTCATGAATAGGTATTCTCTATGTTTGAGGCAAAGAACAAAGATTTCCCAGAAGCTGCCAAAAGACCTTGACGACAAAGTGATGTCATTTAGGGATGGGCGAATCTACTCGCTAGGACTCGTTACTCGGCGAGTAGTAAGGGACTCGCAGGACTCGGTACTCTGCGAGTTTCCCAGTGATTACTCGCACGAGTCCAATGCAAATCAATATCAATCCTAGTTTTGTCAGAAACGCTGACAAAACTAGGATTGCCATTGTTTGCATTAGACTCGGCTACTGTGCCAGTGATAGCAGGGAAACTCGCAAAGTAACTGCTGTTACATTGCGAGCCGAGTCCAGCTGTCTTCTCTGTGTGCAGGCTGCCAGCTCCAGGGTCCTAGAGCCCGTCTGCTCACAGACATGATGTAGCAGTGCTGAGATTGTTCTCAGTCTGCTCATTCCCTGTGCATAGACATCTATCTATGCACAGGGGATGTAGCAGAGAGGATATCGCGTTTTGGACTACGTCGGACGGAAGAGGATTTTTTTAATTAAAGATGGAGTCCCTAATGGCTTTTTTTTTTTATTTCAAATAAAAATTTTTCTCTGTGTTGTGTTTTTTTAACCCTTTATTGGAGATTCTTAGTGGCTGGGTCAAACGTGGCCTGACATTAAGAATCTCGGGCTTAATACCAGCTTGTATAACAAAGCTGGTATTAACCCCTTTATTACCCAGCGTGCTACCGCCACCAGGGCCGCTGGAAGAGCGGGGTTCAGCGCCAGAGGATGGCGCTTCAATGAACGCGCCATCTTCTGGGGTGGTTGCGGGCTCCAATTTGCAGCGGTGGGTGCCCAGAAAGCTTGGGCATCCCTGCGCTGCGGATTCCAGCCCCCAGCTGCTTAGCTGTACCTGGCTAGACATAGAAATTGCGCGGAGCCCCACGCATTTTTTTTTTTATTATTTCATGAATTTCAGAGTCAGAGTCTCAGAGTCAGAGTCAGAATCTCAGAATTTCATGAAATAATTTTAAAAAAATGCGTGGGGCTCCGCGCAATTTCTATGTCTAGCCAGGTACAGGTAAGCAGCTGGGGGCTGGAATCCGCAGCGCAGGGATGCCCAAGCTTTCTGGGCACCCCCCACTGCAAATTGCAGCCCGCAGCCGCCCCAGAAGATGGCGCGTTCATTGAAGCACCATCCTCTGGCGCTGAACCCTGCTCTTCCAGCGGCCCTGGTAGCGATGGCACGCTGGGTAATAAAGAGGTTAGGGCCAGCTTTGCATTATCAGCTGGCCCTAAGCCCGAAATTTATGGCGGTCACGCCAATATTAGACATGACCGCCATGAATTTCTATTAAATTGTTTTAAAAAAAACACAACACAGAGAAAATATTTTATTAGAAATAAAAAAAAAAGCCATTAGGGACTCCCTCTTTAATTAAAAAAATCCTCTTCCGTCCGACGCAGTCCAAAACGCGATGTCCTCTCTGCTACATCCCCTGTGCATAGATATAGATGTCTATGCACAGGGAATGAGCAGACTGAGAACAATCTCAGCTCTGCTACATCATCTCTGTGCACAGACATTCATGTCTGTACACAGGGAATGAGCAGACTGAGAACAATCTCAGCTCTGCTACATCATCTCTGTGCACAGACATTCATGTCTGTACACAGGGAATGAGCAGACTGAGAACAATCTCAGCACTGCTACATCAGGCAGCAGGCGGGCTCTAGGACCCTGGAGCTGGCAGCCAGCACACTGAGCAGAGAGGACTCTTATCTGTGCGAGTTTCCCAGCGATTACAGTTGCAAAGTAAACGAGCAATGCAAATAAATGACAAAACTAGGATTGCTTCAGGCTGAAGCTTCCGAGACACATCTGCGATTTGTAAATCTCACACTACTCGCTATTACTCGCTTCCCCATTCATTAACATTGGACTCGCTAGACTCGCAACGAGTAGCGAGTCCTGTGCTCGGACTCGCTAGAGTCAAGCGATTCCGAGTAATTTAGGATTCGCCCATCACTAATGTCATTCCATTCGTTCATTATAAAGCAAAGAAAGATCCATAACTATGACCTGGGAGATATTGGAAATATGGATGAAACTCCCATGACCTTTGATCTTCCAAGCAACAGAACTGTGGCAAGTTTGGGAGAAAAAACTATTTTACTCAGAACCACAGGAAATGAGAAAAAACATTTCACCGTCGTTTTGTCATGTTTGGCTAATGGAACTAAACTGCGGCCTGTCATTATTTTTAAAAGAAAGACCTTGCCAAAAAAGGTCACATTCCCAGCACGAATTACAGTGCGCGCACATGTTAAAGGCTGGATGGATGAAGAGGGAACAAAAAAATGGCTGGAAGAAATTTGGAACGGACGACCAGGAGCAGCCGTAAAGAAAAAACCATCACTGCTAGTCTTGGATATGTTCAGAGCCCACACATCTGAGGACATAAAAAAATTGGCAAAGTCGTCCCAAGTTACATTGGCCGTTATTCCAGGCGGGCTTACATCTGTATTACAGCCTCTAGATGTGAGTTTAAACAAACCCTTCAAAGACCGTGTGCCAAAGATGTGGCATGATTGGATGTCATCTGGTCAAGCCCAACTGACAAAAACTGGAAATCTGCAGAAGCCCAACATAGAATTGATAGCAAAGTGGGTTCGCGATGCATGGGAAGATATTCCAGAGGACATGGTGCAACGTGCCTTCAAGAAATGTGGCATTAGTAATGCTCTAGATGGCAGTGAAGACAGCGCTTTGTATGAGAACAACAACAGCGATGATGATGATGACTGCGAACTCAATAATGATGATAATGTCTATGCTGACAACCTCACACCAGAAGAAGTTGAAGTTCTATTTGGGAGTACAGATGATGAGGAGGAATCCAGTTTTGAAGGATTTTAACTCTTGTATTTTAGCTTGGTTGCTGATTGAGCTCAGGGTTTTGCACTTTTAAAGTTTTATTGTTGACACCATATTGGTTTTTTGAGCCTCTTTTCCTCTTACAGAGTTTGTTTTCTGTTTCTGTTTGAAATAAAAGTTCAAAATTTTATTCATATCTATTTTCATTTTTGAAAATTTTCAGTACCGGTAGCTGCTGCATTGTCCACCCTAGGCGTATACGCGAGTCAATAGGTTTTCCCAGTTTTGGGGGGCAAAAGTGGGGGGGGGGCGGCTTATACACGGGTCGGCTTATACACGAGTATATACGGTAAGTTTAATCTCCAAATAATCTATGAATTTGCTATCCCAGGACATCAGAAGCTTCAATCTCAGAGATTCTAAGGCTTGGGAATCAAGGTTCAAGTGTAATAACTGAGTCTTAGTCAAATTGATTTTATAACAAGAGACTTTGGAATATTGGTCAATTGCGTTCAACAAAAAATCAACAGTGTGAAGCGAGTCAGAAATAGATATGAGGACATCGTATGCAAATAAAGAGATTTTAAGTTGGCCTTGAGGCAATGGAATTCCCTTAATTAGGGGGTTAGATCTGATAGCTTCTGCCAGAGGCTCTATGTAAAGATCAAAAAGAGTGTGAGAGAGAGGGCAACCCTGTCTTGTACCGTTTGAAAATGAGATTTTATCTGATAAAACATTATTGGTCAATATCTTAGCTGAAGGGCTAGAGTAGAAAGAAGTTATTGGGTTCAGAAAATTACCCTGGAATCCAAACTTCCTCAATATCCGAAAGAGAAAGCCCCAATGAACTCTGTCGAACGCCTTTTCAGCGTCGACAGAGATCACCAGGGCGGGAGCTCCAGACCCCTCAACATGACACAACAAATCAATAGCTCTTCTAGCAGCGTCTGAAGTACTCCTTCCAGGAACAAACCCCATCTGATCTCTCAGAAGAAGTTTATGGGAAATTTTTTGAAGTCGTAAAGAGAGTGTTTTGGCAATAATTTTTAAATCAGTATTAATGAGCGAAATAGGCCTATAATTAGTAACATGCTCAATATCTCCTTTATTCTTGTAAATGACTGTAATAGCCGCGTCTTGTAGATCTGCTGGCAAGGACACTTTAGAAGTGGCAATAGAATTGATTAGTTTAGTGAGAAAGGGACAAGTGAGTTTTTAAAATTTATATAATATTCATTTTGTAGGCTATCAGGGCCAGGAGATTTGTATTTTTTCAACGTATCAATTGTCTCCAGAATTTCAGACTCAGTAAAGGGGGAGTTAAGAAAATCAAGGTCTTCACTAGATAAAGAAGGAAGCCTGATGGAATTTAAGAATTTATCAATCTCAAGACTCGAGGGCTGGATTTCTGTTGAATCATCTTTTAAATTATATAGATTACTATAGTATTTAGTGAATATATTAGAAATGTCTTTAGGGTTTTTATGAATAATATTAAATGAATCTTTAACGCCCAGAATTCTCGTTTTATTCCTATGTATTTTAATTTTATTAGCAAAAAAATTTGGAGGGCTTGTTCATAGAATTATAAGAGTTGCCTTTCATGATATGAATATACTTATCATAATCAGCTGTTAACAAAGTTTTCAATTGAACTCTTAACTTAAGGATGTCAGTATGGAGAGTTTCACTATGAGAGCTTTGCTGTAAGAGTTCTAAGTCTTTTATTTGTTTTATGATGCTTTCTGTGTTTTTTATGTTATCTCTCTTTAGTCTAGCATTTAATTGAATTAATAAACCTCGCAATACCGCTTTGTGGGCAGCCCATAAGGTTGAAATCGTGACATCTTCCGTTTCATTTTCTTTAAAATATAAATCAATAGAATTTTGAATTTCTTCTCTAAATTTTTGGTGAAAAAATAGATAGGAGTTTGCCCTCCAAACTTTATTCTCAGATCGCGAGTAACCCTGAGTTATCTCAAACAATACTGGAGAATGGTCTGACCATGACCTAGGGACAATTGTAACCGATTTAATGTTATGTAAGGTGCGGATGTCAGTCAGGAGTAAATCAATTCTAGCAAAAGACTTATGAGCATCAGAATAATGGGTGAATTCAATTGACGAAGAATTAATACATCGAAAGGCATCAAATAACTCCTCTCTATTTATCCAAAGGTCTAGAGAGGTATTTGAGTTTCTTGACTTAATAGATGAATCTAAAGTTGGGTTCGGTACAGCATTGAAATCTCCAAATATGAGCAGTTGACCTCTCTGAAAATCTCGTATGGACGTGATTAATCTTTTTAAAAAAACTAATTTGGCCTTTGTTCGGGGCATAAAGATTAACCAAAGTATAGGAAATATCATCTATTTTGCAAATGAGAATTAAAAAACGGCCCTCCTTATCCTCAACCAAATTATTTTTTCAAATTTGACCGAGTCCCTAATAATAATGGCCACTCCCGATTTTTTTTTAGTATTTGATGACATAAAGATATGTGGATAGTTTTGTTGGTAAATTTAGGGGGATTGCTAATGGAAAATTTTGTCTCTTGTATACCTGCAACATCAACGTAAAGCTATTTTAGATCTTTCCAAAGTAGAAACCTTTTCTGGGGGGAATTAAGACCCTTTACATTGTAAGACAAAAATCTCTTAGCCATAATCTAAATCATATGCTTGAAACAAATTGTGGGTTTTCCAGTGGATAGTAATAGAAAAAGGAAAAAAGAATATTAAGTAACCACGAGGGATCCAATCCGCGTCTTTGAGGAGCTTAAGTCCTGCCGATGTCTCATCTATTGCGACAGTCTTTTGCTTAAAGGAGAAAATGATACCAGTAATTGGTCGTCCCCATCTGTATGGGATCTCCTTCTTTTGAAGGATATCTGTGATCGGCTTTAACGCCTTCCGTTTGATCATAGTATCTTTCGAGATATCCGTAAAGACCTTTATTGTCTCAAATGGAGAAGGCAATGCCTGATTGACCCTCAGGAAGTTAGTCAGAAGCTCCCTCGTCTGATAGAAGGAGAACTTTACAATAACATCTCTTGGGACATCCACCGGTAGACGGGCAGGTTTAGGAAGTCTATGTGCTCTCTCAATTTCATATTGGAAATCTGGCAGGTCAGGTATAGTTGTTTTAAGTAAATTCTTTATATATGAAATAAGTTCAGGGTTTTTGTTTTTTTCTGAAATACCCCTAAATTTGAGGTTATTACGATGGTCTCTATCCTCCCCTATCTGACAATTTATCTCTTAAAACTTTAATTTCTTCTTTCATTTGAGCTAGAACCCTTTTTGCATCCCTAGTCTCTTTATTTAAGTCAAAAATCGCCTCTTCATTTCTATCTACTCTTGAAACCACAGATGCCAAAGAACTCTTCATATCGTCGAACTGCTCTGTGAGATCTTCCCGTAAAGATCTTTTTAGAGCAGAAAAAAGCTTATGAAAAAACTCCCTATCCGTAAGTTGGACAATATTAAAATTAAGTAGGGGATCATCCTCAAAATTATCCCTCTTCGTTCGACGTCTAGCTGGGCTTTTACATTTAACATCGTCATCTGAGTCTACAATATCCGTATGGTTAGAAATGGGATAAGGTTTAGTTGGGGTCTCTCATTCTTTACGTTTAGTAATGCATTGTGAGCTATCTAATATCATTAAATCCTCTGAGGGAGTACCTCTATTTTTGTTTTGTAATTTTCCTGTCAACTCAATGTCACTTTTTCCTTCTTGAGTTGAAGGATGCTGAACTAAGGAAGCATGGGTATGAGACCGAGAATCCTTACTAGAATCAGTAATTCTATTTGGAGAGTCATCTTGCTTTGGTTGGATTTAAATTTTCGGGGCATTTTAGCCATAAAAGATAAGATTAGGATCAGAAAACTACTACTGCCAGATCAGTACCCTGTACACCAATCAAGTTATATTACAATTGTAAATATAGTTTCACTAATAAAATTAGTAATATTGACGCTACAGGTAAAGAGCAATAGTAACCAGGGTACAACAAGACTGTTTTCCTCTTTTTTTTTTTCTCCTCTTCTCCCCTCCCAATCAAAATAGTATATGTATAGTATATGTCAATTCGGAGTACTAATGCCTATTTTTATCATCTCAAAGAGGTCCCCCAGAACAGATACCATGCAGCAATTATATAGTACACTCTGAAAAGCATCTGACCTGAAGAAGCCCTGAGCTCCAGCTATAAAATCAATAAATCAGAGCAGAGATTCAATAAACAAAATGCCTGTAAGGTAAAAAGTAAAATTGCCTGTAAGGTAAAAAAAAAAAAAAAAAGAAAACACTTATGCCTCTAAGGTAAAAGTAGAAATCTTCAGTCTTCTATCTTCTAACCAGAATCCTCCATCTGCGAAGCTTGTGAACGGAGGAGGCTCTCCAGCCTCACTTGCTAGGAGAATCTACCCGCCTCAGAAGAAGTCTCTGTCTCTGAGAGCTTAAATAATAATCTATTCCTGAGAATAAAACATTCAAAAGCATATGCAAAATAAAAGCTATCAGAAGATGACAGCGAGCAGGAATAAACGCTCAGCAGAAGACTTCTATCTTGCGCCCATAGATCAGGCGGACAGAGACAGCCAGAGATTGTAAAGCGGTTCGAGAAAGAAGTGAACCTCCGCAGGTTGAGCTGAGATGGCGTCAACAAATAGTCCCCACAAAAAGGCACCTCACAAAGACGCCCGCTAATCAAGGGACTCCGGACAATCTTCACAGGATTTTCATATATCAGCTGAATCTTCCTCTGCCTCCAGCCACTTCAAGCTCCCTTGAAGACAGCTAATGCTTCCGGACCTCCAGAGCAAAAAGAAGCCCCAGCGTGAATTCTTAACCCAGGCAGGAGAAACAAGTCAAAGATCGTCGGACATCCAACTACAGATGAGGACTGTGCAGGGGGATCCACGGATGGAGGTGAGAGTTCTCCCAAAACTCTGATCTAAGTAATTGCCTAGTATAAGGCACATCGGGAGAAGAGCTGTGTGTATGAGGTAACAGTATAGGGCAACCATCAGGCATACTATAGTTCGAAACAGGAGCATCTAGGGGGATGATATCATGAGGAGAAAAATAAAAAACAACACTGAATTACTTTTTCTTAGTAAACTTAGCAGTAATTCACTTCATGAGAGCAAAAGGTCTTAGACTGCTGACCAAAATGGCGCCCACTGTGAGGTGCCTGATCTTCCTCAATGATATGTTCACAGCAAACTGCCGCACCTCAAGCTTTAAAGATATAAATTCTCAGAACAAAGCTATCACAGGTCTAGTAGCTTTCAAGGAGATAAAAACCTTAAAAAAGGCAATTATCTCCGTTGCTTTGGATATGGCACAGGAGCTCCAGAAAACACGACCTTACATGGATCCTCAGGCCACTCCCTCAGCAGCAGTCACTTATGAGGCAGAGAGAGTTAATGGCAGAGGCCTTGTCAACGTACACAGTTTGTGACAGTTTCTGTGCGCAACTTAGAGAGTGTTAGACTGGTGAAATAAGCTGGCAGCAGTCACTTATGAGGCAGAGACAGTTAATGGCAGAGCCCAGGGGGACTTAGACAGTTTGTGACAGTTTCTGTGCGCAGCTTAGAGAGTGTTCGACTGTTGAAATAAAGGTACCGTCACACGTAATGATATCGTTGCCGATATCGTTCAAAAGTCATGTGCTCTGTGACGCTTGAACGATGTTGAAACGATATCGTTGCGTGTCACGGTACAAACAATGAACGATCAGTCGGCAGATCGTTCATCGTTTGATTTGAGGTCCTGTCCTCAAATCAATCGTTGGTCGGCCGGTGGACACGCAGCATCGCTGTGTGTGACACCGGCATACGACCGATAAGCCAGCTCCCAGCGCCTCACACAAGCGCTGGGAGCTGGTATCCAAAGTAAACTGTGGGTATCTAGGCAGCGTGCGCTGCCTAGATACCCGATGTGTACCTTAGTTACCAGCCTCCTCCGCTCACTGGCTGGTATCTAAGGTACACAGCGGGTAACTAGGGACCCTGCGCACTGCCTAGATACCTGCAGTTTACCTTGGAGACCAGCCTGCTCCCGCTTACCACAGCGGGAGCAAGACATCGTGGAAACGATATTTAACCCCTTCCCGACAAAGGACGTTGTACAACGTCCTGTGTTTCTGCCCGTTCCCGACACAGGAAGTTGTACAACGTCCTGGCAGATTTGAGCTGCTGCAGCTCCTGTGAGTGGGGTCACTCAGGTGTCACAGATGCTGCTGCTCTGTGACAACCTGTAGATGACCCCACAGGGGGTGGATTAATCCCCCATGCCCAGGAACCCTCTGATTGGCAGTTTAAAAGTGAAACTGCCGATCGGAGGGAATCATAGAGATTCACCACTCCAGATCTGATTGGAGCTCTCCAATCAGATCTGAAGGGGCGGATCTGCATGTGTCCACCCCTCCTCACACCCCTCCCGCTCCATGACTCACTGGGGGCTCCCCCGTCCCCCCAAACCACCCGCCCCCCTCTATTATTATGTATATGCCGGCGGGCTTCACCCGCAAGCGTGCCCGCCGGCAACACTGTTTGATCCCCTCCTACAGACCCCCACAGGCAGCCCCCACCTCAGCCCTGTGTGCTGCCCCCCCACTCACCTCCTGCGGCAGGCTGCACACCTCGGTGCACCCGCCGCTGCAGCCGCCCTGCCTCCGGCTGTGCGGCTCCCCTGCCAGCCGGTCGGTGGCCCCGCCTCCTCTCCCCGCTTCCTCTTCCGGCCTCCTGCTCATTGGTGGATACATAGGGTAAGTATGTATGTATGTATGTATGTAAGTATGTATGTATGTATGTATGTATGTATGAATGAATTGATGGATGGATGATGGATGGATGGGTGAATGGATAGATGGATGGGGGGTGCATGCGTGGACGTGAGCGTGCATAGACGTGTGTGTGCATAGACGTGTGCGTGCGTGGATGTGTGCATAGATGGATGTGTGCGTGGACATGTGTGTGGATGTGCGTGCGTGTGTGGATCTGTGCATGCATGGATGTCAGCGTGCGTGGATATCAGCGTGCGTGCGTGGATGTCAACGTGCGTGAATGTCAGCATGCGTGCGTGGATGTGTGCATGCGTGGATGTCAGCGTGCGTGAATGTCAGCGTGCGTGCATGGATGTCAGCGTACGTGGATGTCAGCATGTGTGGATGTGCATGGATGTCAGCGTGCTTGGATGTGTGTGTGCGTGAATGTCAGCGTGCATGCGTGGATGTGTGTATGCGTGAATGTCAGCGTGCGTGCGTGGATGTCAGCTTGCGTGGATGTCAGCATGCATGGATGTCAACATGCGTGGATGTGTGTGCGTGGATGTGTGTGCGTGGATGTGCGTGCGTGGATGTGTGCGTGTGTGGATGTCAGCATGCGTGCGTGGATGTGTGCATGCGTGGATGTCAGCGTGCGTGCGTGGATGTCAGCGTGCGTGCGTGGATGTCCGCATGCGTGGATGTCAGCGTGCATGCGTGGATGTCAGCGTGCGTGCGTGGATGTGTGCGTGGATGTCAGCTTTCGTGCGTGGATGTGTGCATGCGTGTATGTCAGCATGCGTGGATGTGTGCGTGCGTGGATGTGCGTGGATGTGTGCGTGCGTGGATGTGCGTGCGTGGATGTGTGTGGATGTGCATGCGTGGATGTGTGTGGATGTGCGTGCGTGGATGTGCGTGCGTGGTTGTGTGCGTGCGTGGATGATGGGTGCATAGGTGGATGGATGGGTGCAACAAGGGATCAAGTGTCCTCTTGTTGTAGTCTCTGGGATCATAGTCATGGTGCACTGTATAACAGATCATTGTCATACAGTGCACCATAACTCTGACCCCAGAGGCTTTAGGAAGAGGACACTTGATCCCTTGCTGCAGTCTCTGGATTGAGCAGAGGCGATCGAGCGTCGTGTGACCTTCATTGTGGACTACGTCGGAGGCGATCGAGCATCGTGAGACCTTCGTTGTGGACTACGTCGGATCTTTATAATAAAGATGGAGTCCGAATTTTGTTTGTGTTTTTTTTTTTCAAATAAAAAGATTTTTCTCTGTGTGTATTTTCTGACTATTTACCAGAGATTCCTAATGGCGGGTCTAACATTGGCCCTATATTATGAATCTCGGGCTTAGTGCCAGCTGCCAATAAAAAGCTGCCATTAACCCCTTTATTACCCTGTTTGCCACCGGCACCAGGGCAACTGGAAGAGTCTGGGTACAGCGCCAGAAAATGATGGATGGGGGGTGCATGCGTGGACGTGAGCGTACATGAGTGTGCGTGGACGTGAGTGAGCGTAGACGTGTGCGTGGACGTGTGCGTGCATAGACGTGTGTGTGCATAGACGTGTGCGTGTGTGGATGTGTGCATAGATGGATGTGTGCGTGGACATGTGTGTGGATGTGCGTGCGTGTGTGGATGTGTGCATGCATGGATGTCAGCGTGCGTGGATATCAGCGTGCGTGTGTGGATGTCAGCGTGCGTGAATGTCAGCATGCGTGCGTGGATGTGTGCATGCGTGGATGTCAGCGTGCGTGAATGTTAGCGTGCGTGCATGGATGTCAGCGTGCGTGGATGTCAGCATGTGTGGATGTCAGCATGTGTGGATGTGCGTGGATGTCAGCGTGCGTGGATATGTGCGTGCTTGGATGTGTGTGTGCATGAATGTCAGCGTGCATGCGTGGATGTGTGTATGCGTGAATGTCAGCGTGCGTGCATGGATGTCAGCTTGCGTGGATGTCAGCATGCGTGGATGTCAACATGCCTGGATGTGTGTGCGTGGATGTGTGTGCGTGGATGTGCATGCGTGGATGTGTGCGTGCGTGGATGTCAGCGTGCGTGCGTGGATGTCAGCTAATTTTTCAGTCAAATTGTTAGCGGACACCATGTCGCGTTTGGAGAGCCCCTGTGTGCCTAAACATTGGAGCTCCCTCACAAGTGACCCCATTTTGGAAACTAGAGCCCCCAGGGAACTTATCTAGATGGGTGGTGAGCATTTTGAACCCCCAGGTGCTTCACAAATTCATCCGTAAAAAAGAAAAAGTACTTTTTTTTCCATAAAAATGTTCTTTTTTCATTTTTACAGATTAATTTGTGAAGCAATGGGGCGTTCAAAATGCTCACCGCCCATCTAGATAAGTTCCCTGAGGGGTCTAGTTTCCAAAATGGGGTCACTTGTGGGGGAGCTCAAATGTTTAGGCACACAGGGGCTCTCCAAATGCAACATGGTGTCCGCTAACAATTTGACTGAAAAATCAGCTCAAATTGTTAGCGGACACCATGTCGCATTTGGAGAGCCCCTTTGTGCCTACACATTGGAGCTCCCCCACAAGTGATCCCATTTTGGAAACTAGACCCCCCAGGGAACTTATCTAGATGCGTGGTGAGCATTTTTTCATATTTGTTTGAATAAAACGTTGCCTTTTTATAGTCCAAATGTATACTTTTATTTTTAGTTTTATACCTGTGGAAGAAAAAGCCTGTAGAAAAAAAAGAGTAATATTTGTTATACTTGCCTGGGTCGGGACAAACCCGACTGTGGGGAAAAGTCCGGTTCTTGGATGGTAAAACAAGATTTTGAAATTGATTCCTGTCGCTGGTGAGCAGTACAGAGTATGGCATATTAGCCGACACATGTAGTTGTAGTAGTTCCATGGCACCGCAGGAGAAGTAACAGCGGTAGGCCAAGTGAGGGTTTCCCACCAAACAACGCAGGTGACAGAGACACAGAGGAGGGCAGGCCTAGCTTTACGCAGGACAGAAGCTTCACCAAGGGAAAAGAGACAAGGAGGCCGTACACCCACTCACTGTGAAGATCCAGAAATGTTACCAGACCACCAGAGTGTACCCTGGACTGTGCCTGCAATACCATCAGTAAAGCTACAGAAACGATCCCCAGTGTGTGTGTCAGTTTGTCCATCCCAGCTTCTGCCCTGTACACAAACTGTTCCAATACCTCAACCTGAAGAGCCGCCGTCCATCTCATCATAACCCCGGGGACTCAGCTCCGCCTGTGGGGAGCTATACCATCCGGTTGCCTGATCATCATCCCCGGAGCCCTACGGCAGCTCTTGTGCCATCACCAGACACCACAGGTGGCATCACGAAAACTCATTTTATTATTTTTTCCCCTTTTTATCAAGTGACCAAAGGGTACGGGTCCGGGCAGGCCACCAGAGACATCCCTATTACAGCAAACGCCCGGATACCCGAGTCCCCATAGACCCCTGGGAGGGTCATAAGATTCATAGTCCTTCGATATAGGTCTTAAAGTGGTATTGCCCATTGTAATCCAATAAGGAATCTTGTACAGAAATAATCCAAGAAGATGGTCTGGATTGGAGGCTCATTCATAAATTTGATGATGATTTTTAAACCAGTTTATCGCTTATAAATTGCATAAATTTTGTGATCCAAATAAAGCGGCCGTCACACGTTAAGATATCTTGAAAGATATCGCTTGAACGCGCCAGATTAAACATCGCTTGAACGATGTGTGTGCGTGTGACGGCATAATACGATGAACGATACCTGATCAAATCGCAAGATCGCGATCTGAGCCCCGGACCTCAGATCTGACGATGTCGACTCATAAGATAAACAGAATCGGCGTGTCTAAACAACCGAGATCGTATACACGTGTAGGAACTGCGCGATGCCTAAATCAAGCACGTAGGCGTGCCTGGAATTTCCCATTGCCTCGCCTCCTCAGTTGTGATTCGTGCACCGTAATGGTTTCGGATTGGCTGCTTCGACACTAGCTCGCATTGGTGGAGGATGATGCGTTGCCATTGGCTGTCCTCACAGGGCGCCATTTTTGAAGAGCTGTCTTCAGCACCACACATAGGCGTCGGCTGCACAATTTCTCATGTCGAACTGTGCACCCACAAGTGCGTCAACCTGATAATAGAACCTGCGTGGTACCTGACCCTGCTATAGTGTCCACCTTGTCATACACCCAAACAATGTTGCCAGACGCGGCACACACAACGCGGCGCTACGTCACGCCCATGGGATATTGTCCCGTAGGTGACACAAAAAGTGGTTATTGCCCTGTTAACGCCGCGTAGGTCGCCTTTAAGTCGTGGTACGTCACGCAAGGGGCGGTCCTCACGGAATGAAGTTGGTTTCAGTTTCATTCCGCCTGCAAGGTGCTTGCTCCTCCCATGCACATTGCTGCTCCGTCATGGCCGCAACACGCCGCGCTGCCACGTGGGAAATGGCGGAACTCATGATCTTAATCGATCATTGCGATCGATTAGATTATTGGGGCCACCACCCCAACCGGCATCCAAGGCTGCGCAACCGCAGCACTGTGCTGAAGATTCAGCGGGCCCTGCAGCGCCAGCTGTGTGTGGAGAGGGCTGTGAAGGCGATCCAGCAGAAGATCGCTGATCTTAAATATAAGACCCCGGGCCGCATTGTGGACATCCGTGCCCGTATTGCCAGGATGCGTGGTGAGTAAATGTTGGGGCCAAACACACACCTGCACATGTACATGTATCAAAATACACAGCAATATCTCACAACAGATTCAAAGGATAGTGTGTTCCCCGGCCTGTCCCCACCAATGTTTTAGCATATATTCTGCCTAATTTGGATGCAGGGCCAACACTCCGGCCTGGTTGTCCAACCTCATAAAAGCTGTCCATCCAAATGTAACTCATTACCTAAAATTAGTGACAAGCTTCATTGTGCAGTTGTAAAGAGATTCAATGCAGGTCACAGGCAGCATGGCAAGGGGATGGACTGGGGAGTACAGGTGACATATAGTCCAGGGGACTGTACACTCCCTCCCCTCGCCATGCTGCATAACACCTGTCAGTATAAGAAAGTGTTGGCCACACTGGGAAATCACATACATTTGTCCAATGACCAATCCCTAAAGAATGGTCATCCAACCACATTTGGAAACTGTGTTTGGACCCACCATGTGGATGTGCCAACAATGTGTCGCCTGGTGGTGTGCCCACTAACACGAATAGGGCAAACTCCTGCCCAGCACAAATTGGGACGCAGGACTCCGGCGTAACTCACTATTTAATTGGATAATGCTACTTTCACAGTTCAATACCGCAATCAATGAGGCTGAACAATATCAAACAGCCTGCATTGGATCAAACTGATCCCTGCAGTTGGATCCCAAACATCCATCACAACCGACATTCCCCAGGATCAGTTGATGTGACTATCCCAGCTGTTCTCCCCTGGTGCATCCCCTCAACACCCCTATGTTGTCCCCTCCTGACACCTCTTGCCCACCCATGTTCAACCCTGTGTGTGATACCCTCAAGTCCCCTGTGTTCAGCCCTCTTCTTCCGTGTGTGGGCACCTCATGTCCCCCATAACTTGCCAGCCTATTCCCTGTTGTCCTGCTTTGCTAAATTAAATTTGTGCGTTCTCAGGTGTTCACGAAACACCTTCCGGTTGCTGGGGCATCATGTATTTGCCATAGGTGTGGATCCTGTGGCCAGGACCTGCGTTGATGTCACAGTCACATATCTGCTGTTGAAACGGTGGTAAACTGTGTTAACGTGACTGTGACGGCAGCACAGGTGCTGTACTGCAGTGGCAGACCTCTTCTCAAACCGTGCGGCCCTGCCAAATGGCGGGTGCTCGGACACAGTTCTGGCAACCTTTGGCTAATTTTAACAACAATGACCTTCCAGTTTGGCCAAGTGTTAACGTACTGACCATGGTCTGTTCCTCCAAATCGGGGACAAGGACACCGCCAATGTCTTCTCAGAGGCTGGTCCATAGGGCCCCATGTCATGCATATTTTGGAATACAAATTATGGGCAAGGCGATGGTGTGCCGTAGAAATCCAACAGCCTTGTCTCCAAATATGGCCACATGCTGGCATATGGCCAAACTACCATATTGCCGGTCTATAAATGGCAGCCATTTTGAATCCGGAAATGTGTCATGCTGGTTTAGGGTGTGGCAAAGTATTGTCCATCCTCCTATTCTAGCCTGCATTTTTAACTAATAGACATTTGGATTGTGTAAACTTGTGTGACATTTAGTGGCCATCCAATTTGGCACAATTGCAATAGGGCTGAATGGGTCGCTATATCAAAGCCCTGCATTTTTATGTTTCGGGGGACAAATTGCCTTCGCCAACATGCGTGTGGGAAAATTGAAAAGACAACCCAAAATATTACCGAACATCATACACTAAATAGGTACCATCTAAAGCCCACACATGCCACAATGGCCCACATATGTTGCACCCTACACAGGGGAAAATGAAAACCCAGCCTGCGGTTGCACCCCTAACTACAATATTACTTTTAATGTAGGTAAAAGCAGCCATGCAGCAAGCCACATTGGCTAATGTGTCCACTATGCCTAACAAAAACATACAATGAACATGTGTTGTTTTTTAGTAACCATGGGCACATATCTTGCCAGGGTAGTGTCCCTTGTGTAAACAATAATTTTGTGTCCCACACACATTACATGCATACAACATTAGTCTATGCATCCAACCTGAGGTTGAGGCATTCATTAAAATGGCCTAAAGACAAGAGGCACACAATGAAAAGTTCAAAACACTATGTGGAAAACCTGTCTGGTCAAAACGTTGACCTTGTGCTTTCAAAAACAGATGCCGAGGAATCGTCTTCAGAGGATGATCAACACCCTGGCCCATCTGGAGTTGCCCCCCAGAACCCACCCCTACAGCAGCCAGCAGGGACACCCTCGGCCACCAGCAATGAGGAGGAGGAGGAGGCTGATGCAGCATCATGGGAGGACTGGCTGCACTCCGATAGCGACCTGCCATCACCACCCTCAACACAGGATGCTGCGGAGGAAGAGGAATTGCCTGGGAGGGATGATGGGCCACCGTCCAGCCCGGGCCCTCTTTTGCCAACAGGCCACATCATCTGGCCACAGAGCCCCAGCCCGCCCGTTACACCACCTCCAAGCATTTCAAGCTCTGTGCCCAGCCCAGGGGTGGTCATGTCCCCAGAGCCAGCCGGGGATGATGTGCGTGCCCCAACAGGCCCTGTGGAGGAGGCGAGGGCTGTGGAGGATAGGGCCCCAGACTCAACAGACTATGGTGGTAAGTGTGTATTGATGGGGTATACACCCTGCATACTGGAGTTATTATAGTGTTAAGCGACAGAGTTTGGTTGGCAAGGGTCTAACTGATATGTTTTCCTAAATGTTTGTGCAGATGGTGAACGTGCAGGGTCAGCTGGATGGAGTCTGAGCCCATCCACATCCACCCCTGATAGTGGTGAGGGTGAGGAGCAAGAGCGTAAGTACGATACATTGATTTGGACTTTGTTCAAAAAACCATGTACGTTCACACAGTAAAAGTGTTCTTCATCAACATACAGGTGTCTCTACTGTCATGGAGGATTTGGAGGCCCAGATCCAGTTCCTACACCAGCTGCAGTCAGCCATTCAACAACATCTGCGAGAGCTGGGCCGCCTACTTTACATGCTGGGTGTGCGCCAGCAACAAGATGGTGGGCTCCCATAAGGGTGATGGAATGGGACCTTCTAACGCTCCATGTGGACATGACAGAGTGTTGTCCATGTTGGATACCCAAAAATTTTTGTTCAGCCATGTTGGCATTCTTTGTTTGTTTTTTTTGCCCCTGTTGGGCTCTTTTCTTATAGTCTCCAACATTGGGACCATATGGAATGTGTTGGGGCTACCATGTCGGGCTCTTTTCTTATAGTGTCCAACATTTGGACCATATGGAATGTGTTGGGGCTACCATGTTGGGCTCTTTTCTTATAGTGTCCAACATTTGGACCATATGGAATGTGTTGGGGCTACCATGTTGGGCTCTTTTCTTATAGTGTCCAACATTTGGACCATATGGAATGTGTTGGGGCTACCATGTTGGGCTCTTTTCTTATAGTGTCCAACATTTGGACCATATGGAATGTGTTGGGGCTACCATGTTGGGCTCTTTTCTTATAGTGTCCAACATTTGGACCATATGGAATGTGTTGGGGCTACCATGTTGGGCTCTTTTCTTATAGTGTCCAACATTTGGACCATATGGAATGTGTTGGGGCTACCATGTTGGGCTCTTTTCTTATAGTCTCCAACATTTGGAGACTCACAAGCAAGTTGTGGTTCGTCCTACACTGAAACACAAATGTGTCCTTGTTGTGCTTGGTATTGCCCCTTTTAAACAACCAATTAAATGTCTAAACCCAACCTGTAAGTCAGTGCCTTTCTGAACGGACACAATTATTTCCATGTTATGGGAGGTTTCTGCTGGTCTTTAAGGGCATCATGGCCAAATCAGGGCCTCAACCGGTTGAGGCAGAGGAAGGGATCAATAACACATGTTGTAACACAAGGTGCACATTGTGAGCATGGTGTCTGTCGACCAACCACCCAACCTTTCTTAGGAAATTGATATTAAAATTTTGCCAATGCTGTTACACCATCAACCATAAATGTGGATGTAGACTTTCAGATCTCCCAGCTGTTTAATCCTGCCACCATTAATATTGTCCCATGTTTTATACCACATACAATGATGGTAAGGACACCTCTGCGGCCTTGTGGGTACACCAATAAGTAGTGAAGGCTAATGCTGCATATGAAAGGTTTAAGTATAATTGCCCTCTACATATGTACGTGTTGCTAAATCCAGCATGTGGCCTACTATCCATGGTCAGCGGCAAACAGTTTTTTGGTCAACTTGCAAACACCATGCCAAAATCAGGGACAACATATTTAAGGTGTGTGAACATAAAGTATATTTTACTTAAAACAAAAGCCGGAATCTCCGTTCACAACAATGTGAGAAATAAAAGAGTAACACTATTTGGTCAACATAAATAAAAGTACAATTGTTGCACTAAGGGCCCAAAAAAATAAACGGCCAGAGTGGTTAATGGCAAATTAACAGCTAAATTGAAAATAACAAACAACGGGAAAGTAGCCACGAAACCAAAAAACTATAAGTTCTGATAATGGGGCTGAAAAAACTGATCCCCTTCCGGGTAGAATCGGTTGTCCGCCCGCTGAGGTTGGTTCAAAGGCCCACGCTGAGGCATGTGCTGGCCTTGGGCAGGTGGTGGTGGTTGCATAACCTGGGGAGGAGGGACCATGTACTGCCAGGCGGGTGGGTTGGCTGGTGGCTGGGGAAGGGGAGCAGGGAATGTAGAATCTGCTGTCAGATTCCCCAAACGGGCCTGGTCCATTACCAGCAGGATTACTCTCTCACAATGCTCCCTTTGCTCCATGGAAAACGTGGGGAGACGCTTACCCACCACCGCAGCAAAGGGGCATTGTGGCTCACGCACCTGCTGGGTCAAGACTTGCTCTGCCAGTGCGACCAGGTCAGGCCCTGAGCTCGGTGGTGCATTGCGTGGCCGGCCCCGGGGGACGTGAAAATTGCATAGGGGGACGGCTGGCCGCTGACGCACCCTCTTCATTCGGCAGAGATGGAGGCTGCTCCGGAGAGTGCAACACAGACCCTGAAGAGGGACCTTCAAGCGGATCCTACATGTTGAAAGGAGAAGAACACATGAGCAAACATGCCATTACACTTTTGGTGATCATTTTGACATAAAGGATCAAGTTACATGTATGTCAGTAACCCACATTGTGCCTGATGTCCTAGCTAATTCCATGACAGAGCCTTACAGCTTGTGCCAATAACACAACACTCACTACTTGTGTGCTAATCGATTGCTTGCTAAAATTGTAGGTGGTTTGAAAAGCCTTAAGCAAGATGCGAGGCCCATCGGGTCTATTGTTGCCTTCTCTACATTTTAAACTTGGCTATGATTGTTGGCAATAATGTGTATGCTGTGAGCATTGTTAAAGATTGGCCTAGGTGACCGACTTACATTTTCCCCCTCCACTGCATCAACAACATTGGGCTGTTGGGGCTCGGCAAACTCTTCGCTATCGAGGGGGGGCCGTGGCTCCTGCTGCTCCAGGGTGAAGAGGAGCTGGTCATAGTACCATAAAGTTGGGGTGTACACATCCCCCGCTGCCATGCCCGACCGCCGTGACTGGATGACTTTTTTGTGCGCCTTCCCAAACACTGTCTTTAGGTGCTGGATCTTATTTTTAATGTAGTCAAGGTCGAGTTCTTGGCCTGGCAGATATTGCCGGGCGACGACCAGGAGCCTCTCATAGGCCGCATTGCGTAGGGCCCTGTTGGTGTACCCAACCGCTCGAGTTTGCCACAGGCAGGGGTTTTCCCTGTAGGCCGCAATCAGGGCACTTATATAATCCCTATTTGGCCGGGGCATCTGCAAAACAAATAATAAATGCAATCAGTAAAATTCACTGTGGCACATGGTCCAAACATGGGTAAACTAACATCCCCAGGATGATAAGTCACCTGGCATGATCAATGTGAAAAGCCCCAGCTCAATAACACAACACCACACTTGCTTAGACCAACAATGTTGGTCAAGTCACTGGGATGTGTGCTGTTGGGACAGTGACAATCCAAACTTTGTGCCTGGAGTCCCATATAATAACCTGAAGTTTAGATGGCTCAGTCTCATCAAATGATGTGAACATACCTTGACTGAATCAAACACAGTGTGTCGACTGGTAAGAGTTTGCTAAGCAAAAAATATGCTGGCCTGCTGTCACTCACACTTGTGTCAAGGGACACACAAAAGAGCAGGTCCAACACACATGTTCACAATGCACTATTTCTCCGAATTGATCCGACAGCTGTTGGACATGACAGGTGCGATATGCATAAACATCGCAATTACCACGGCCGGTATAGGACGTAACAGCTGCGCTGGGTGTGTTCGTGCGGTTTCAGCCACGCCTGCCGTGGAACATAGCCCCGGCGTTGTGTGTGGCACAATGGTTCACCACGCCTGTTTGGAGGCCGTAACATCGTGTGGGTGTGTGGTTTAGCGTTGAGGAGACACGCCTGGTAGGGGGACGTCTCGCCTTGTCATTGGCTCGGCCGTGTATATATTGAGTTACCTGGAGATGCACAATGTCTTTGCTGCGGAGTTGCTGCCGGTATGTACTTGGAGAGTTCGCATGTGAAACCTTGTGAATCAGGGGCGGAACTACACTGGTGCGGCTGGTGCAGCCGCACCAGGGCTCCGACCGGTTAGGGGGCCCCTTCAAGCCTGGAGGGGGGCCCCCAGCCGACCCCCGCAAGCCGCCGCCAGAGGAGAAGAGGGTCAGGCAAGGGAAGCAGAGAGCTTCCTGCTTCCCCTGCCTGATCCAGCCCCTCCTCTCCTCTGCTCCTCCGGCCCCCCGCAGACATCCGGCGCGGCTCTCAGGTAGGAGAGCATTGCGCCTGCGGCTCCCAGCGGCACCCCCCCCCTTTCCAGGCCTAGCCGACGGCCAGCAGCACCCCTCCCCCCGGGCCGCGCCGACGCCCAGTAGCCCCGCCCCCCCCGGTCCTCTCCTGCACCAGGGCCCCGGGGGTGACGGTCCGCCCCTGTTGTGAATGGGGGTCACTATAGCGTTGTCCAAATAGATATGACGGGGTTTGTGTTCTTGAGCCTCCTCTGCTGTTTCCATGATGTTTTTTGTTTTTGTTTTTGTTTTAAATTTATCCTTATCTAGCAAAATACAAGGACTGAAGCATTACCTTGTGGCATTGAAGGCATCGGGACAAAGTTCTTATTTTCGGGCCCTTGACATTGGAGTGACACCCATCTCTGCGACCACTGCATGTGAGTTATTATTGTGTGTCTGTACTGTTGCTTTTTCAATACATATGGTCCTCCATGTGTCTGATGTTCATGGTCTTTGCGTTGTTCATGATGTAGGAAGTGTTATGTTGGTTGTGATCTAAATGTGTGTAGGGCTTTTTGGGTATTGTATTTTTTTGTGCAAGGCATTAAGCCGTGTAAAAACATGTGGCCTTCCTCAACACCTTCATTAATACTGTATGTGTGGTGGGGTTTTAGTACATCATTTCCACATGTGTAGTGCACCTGTCCATATTTCGCCAATGTCATGCTCCTTTGTGGTTCCTTTTGTAATGTTCACATTGTAGTCAAAGCACCTTTGTGCGTAGGCAGCATAGTAAACATAGTTTTGCCTCTAAACAGCATGAATCCAGATCAACGTGCCGTGGTGAGGGCTGCTTTACTGGTGCAGGCAGCACGTGTGGAGGATGAGAGGGTGGAGAGACGCAGGAGGAGACCACGACACATCTGGGCCAGGGAGTGGCTGCAGCAGCGCGATCAGCATTCCCACATTCGCCTTCTGCACCAACTTCGGGACGACTTCCCATGTGACTTCCAAAATTTCCTCCGGATGACAGATGACACTTTTCAGATCTTGTTGGCAGCAGTGTGCCCGCTCATCAGACGGCAGGATACAGTTATGCGTCCAGCAGTGCCTGCGGAGGAAAGGTTGGCCGCAACACTGCGTTTTCTTGCCACAGGTCGCACCATGCAGGACTTGGAGTACTCGTCTGCTATCTCACGTCCCCTCCTCAGCCAACTCATCCCGGAGACATGTGAGGCTATACTGCGGGCTCTAGCTCCTACTTACATGCGTTTGCCGCAAAACCCAGAAGAATGGCTGGCCACTGCCGCCGAATTCAGCCATAAGTGGCAATTCCCAAACTGTGGTGGTGCCATAGATGGAAAACATGTTCGGATCACCCAACCACACAACAGTGGCTCATTTTTTTATAATTATAAATGCTATTTTAGTATTGTTTTGATGGCAGTGGTGAACGCGAATTATGAATTTGTGTCGGTGTCAGTGGGCACAAATGGGAGGGTGTCTGATGGCGGGGTTTTTGACCAATCGTCGTTTGGTCAAAAACTGAAAACTGGACGTCTCAATTTACCACCCACCAATCGCACCTGTGGAAACATGAACTTTGTGTTCCTGGCAGATGAGGCCTTTCCGCTACATCCTAATTTGATGAAGCCAGACCCCCAGAGGCACCTAAATGCTGAACAACGCATTTTCAATTTTAGGCTTTCCCGGGCACGCCGAGTGGTGGAGAATGCCTTTGGCATTATGGCTAGCCGTTTCCGCATTTTCCACACGACCATTAATATGAGACTGGAAGCAATTGACGTTGTTGTTATGGCCTGTTGTGTGCTCCACGATTTTCTAAGACGCCGGGATCGCCAGGCCTACACACTACCAAACTTTGAGGACCGCATTGACTCCAGCAATGGTGAGGTGGTGTTGGGGGGCTGGCGTGCTGATGCCCCACAGATGGCAGGACTACAGCCATTAGGGGGTGGAAGCAGCCGCCAGGAGGCACAGGAGATGAGGGACCGGTACTGCCAGTACTTTAATGGTCCAGGGGCTGTGAGCTGGCAACACAAACCTCCCCTAATTATTAGTGTGCCATGGGGACTTTTGCATTGCACTGTTTCACTGTGTCCTGCAGCTCAGGGTTGGAGGCAGGACATGTGTCCCTTTATTTTTTTGGTGAAGGGGTGTAAATTTGTTTAAAAAAACACAGATTTAGGGCAATTTAAGTTAATGTTTTGAAGAGGGCCAGGCCTTGCCCATTTCAGGGGAGCTATGTGTTGCAGACATACCTCTTGTCTGTGACATGAGCCGGGATTTGGCTTCTTGGTGCATGTTGGCACTATTTTTGGTATTTGTGTTGAAGGGCCCGGCTTATGGGTCCTGTGAGAGACGGGTGGGACCAGGACCCACATACCTCCCCAAAGGCCCTTGTGACAGTGGTCACATTTTTGTTTGTGAGCACCTAGGGACAGAGTTAGGACTGTCTCGACCAGGGCCTACCCTACGTTGGTGAGGCAGCTTAATGTGCGTTTTTTGGCAAAAACGTATAAAACCAAAAGGCCCTGGTTTGTGTCACAGAACTTGTTATTTGCTACATTGTTTTTGTAGGAAACCGGATTACATACACACACGCATATGTTGGCCCACAATATGGTGGTCACAACACAAGTGTTGCAAAGCACAGTACAGAGTACACAAACATTAGGGCACCAGGAACAATGAATGTGGAGAGGCGCTTGACCTCCTTTGCATTGTCATACATTTTACCCACAATCCCGCTTGACAACACATGCGCTTTCTCACACACTTTAAATCAAACATCAGCAACAGCACACAGCAAACACACATGCGTTTCACAGGCGTTTGGAAACAAAACCAGTCATGCCGCACACACAGCTCGCTACAGGGTGATTCATTAACGGATCGCAAAAACGACAAGAATTGAGCAACGCATAAGTGATCGTATTCTGCACGCCGCACCAAGGGGGATAGCGGTTTCAACCTTTAAAACAATCAAAATTAGTTTTGGGGTACAGCACATCGTGTTTATACATGTACATTGCGACCAACATCACAGGACATTCTGGAAATGAGACCGCCATGTTTCAAAGGACATCTGACCAATGAGGACGCAGTACTGACCACCAATGGTGTAGTGAGGGGCGCAGCTTGGAGACCATGTACCACGCCTATGTGCTCCAATTAAACATTGGAAAACGCCCACATTTGCCACAACATCGTTTAGGAGGTTTCTGTGTGACTGTTTGCTGAACGATGTCCACAGATGATAAGTGCATCGCTCATACGACCGCTGGATCGCTGCATCGGAGAATCGTCTGAGCGATGTCTGTGTGTGTAGCGTTGTGATGAACGATCTCACACGTCGTTCGGACGATGTGCAAATCTGACATCGTTTACGACATCGTTAGCTATATCTTAACGTGTGACGGCCACTTAAGTGAGGAGGATAAGTAGGATGCTTTGATTATTCGGAGCACAGTTTATGTTTAATTGATGAAGCAGATGTAGACCTTCGTCTGGTGATGAAATAAGAAATGTTCTGATGTCTAAATGCAGCAGGAGAATTGGCGACTGCGACCATTTATAAGCTATCCCGATATTGAGGAGATCTCTTGTAAAGCTGTGGAAGCCTCTTCTTGCTTGAGTGGTTGATTTACAGAGATCTTTAAATAAAGAGATAGAATCATATGGGCCAGGAAGGTTCTTGGGATGTTTTGTTAATGCCTGCAGTTTGTTTCTTATATGAAGAGGAGACTATTCTGTGTCTTGGAGCTTCTTTAGGAAGGTATGGTGGTTTTGGAATCCTATGGGCCTCAGACACAATTTCTAAATCTGAAGAATCTGGGATCAGTTGATTTGTCATTGTTGTGATAAAGTATTCTAGATCTGGTGGAATTACTGACTCCAGTTTCTCTCTTACTTTCAAGTTATTTCCTCTAGATTAGTCTTCAGAATTTGCCATTTGCATTTTAATAGATGAGATTTCCCTATTCACCAAATTTACAGATTTTGTTAATTCTTCGTTTTTCTGTTGAATGTCCTTGATCACGTTATCCGTTTTATCTACTATTAAAGTTGCTTATTTCTGATGATAGTTTTGAAACTTGAGGAGCCAATGCCTCCTGTATTGATGATAACAGATCATTCATTGTGTTATTGACAGATGATTGTGATACAAACGTGTTGGTAATCGGGATGTGATCAAGGTCTGTTGTTTTCATGTGATGAAGGCTCGTGCTTGAAGAATGGTTAATAGAGTAGTTATCACGGTTTGAAGTACAGGAGTTTTATCAGAGTCTGAATCAATATTCTGAAAGTATGTCTTCTTTGTGAAGGATCCGTGAAGATCCTGGAAATCCTTTTCAGAAACCGTTCTGAGGCTGGGGCATCACAAGCAGGGAGGTCACTGAGGAGGTTACACTTATTTCTGTCTGATGTGTCCTCTAAGCTATTAGAGTTTTTCGTTGTTGGGGAAAGGGAGTTTAGATTAGAAGTAAAGGTATGACAATGAGATGAATGACCAATAATCAGTTTCTCCCTACTGTAATTAATATCAATACTTTCAGCCCCCTTGTGATGTAATGTGGATATAATTCCCATATTAAATGAAGATTTCTCTACCTTAGCCTCCTCTAATATAAGAGCATCTCAATGAATATTGTCATGTTTCAGGGCGTTTCTGGGAGTCCCTGAAATGCGTTGACTACTAAATCAATATTATATTCAGCCTTTGATGTCTCGTGGAATACGGCAGCGCGGTTTTCAACCCTTCTTCCTTCCTACTTTAATTTTCTGAAACTATGAACTTTGGGTTTTCATTGGCTGTAAGCCATAATCATCAACATTTACAGAAATAAACACTTGAAATAGATGACTCTGTTGTAATGACTCTATTTTAATATATGCATTTCACTTTTAGTATTGAATTACGGAAATAAATGAACTTTTTGACGATATTCTAATTCATTGAGATGCACTAGCATTTCAGTGCTGTGTACTTCCCCCTGACCGATGCCTGTCATTTCCCTGTGAAGAGCAGGGGCTGTGAACTTCGGCTTTCCATTTGTAGTTAACCCCTCTCCATGACTTCCCATATCTCCTTTATTAGCTGTTATTAAGATTGTATTGTTCTGTTGTAAGTATCCTGTTCTCCCCTGTACTGGGGACCCTGGTCAGCAGCTTCCATAGGAGACAGGCTGTTTCCCTGCTCAGCATTGCTGGAGTGATCTCTCACCTGTATCTGTGTGATGCTGTGGTCTGTACGTCTGTGACAGGTGACATCTTTCTGTGCAAATTCTCTGTTTGGTAAGAATGGGCGGATTTCCTGCAGGTGACAACCCATGCAGAAGCCTTCTTGGTGGATCAGTGCGTCTCCTCTGCAGTCCTCCCCGGCTGTCACTTCAGTTTTATGATTTCATTCATCACTCTTAATGTAAGTAGTAGCTGTATTCTGACAGTGACAGCTGTCACAAGCCATTCTACGGTAGTCCTGGGCTTTTAATAAGTTTTTGTTTATACCGTAGTTGTCATATCAGTTTTATCGTAATTCTGTCCTTTTGAAAGTCTCCATTGAATCCATTATGACCAACAGCTTTGAATTCATTTGTATGCTGTGGCTTTGTTGATTGAAAGGGTACAGCACTTCTCCTTATATCTTTAGGAGATTCAAGGTTGCTTCTTTTACCGATAGGTATTTTTGAAGGTTTTAATGCTGGTCTTTAAGTTGTCTAGATGATGGCACAGTCTTGCAGTCAGGGGTGCAGGAGTCGGCATTCTGCCCCAGCTTAGCTGGATCAATGACAAGCCGGAATTTCTTCTTTGGTGTCACCCCACCACAGGCGGAGCTGAATAGTGAACCCACTAGACTATGGGATATACCATGGAGGCTGATACCAGAAACAACCCAGACAAGAATGTCAGATAAAGGAACAGGGTTTATTAAACAATAAAGCACAAACAAATCCCCAAAGGAAGTCCACAGGGCCAGAGCACCGGGGTTTCCCCAGGTGAGCAGCAAGGAGTGGGACCCCTTAGACAGGGATTGTCCAGGTACAACCAGGGAAGATCCAATGAACCAGCAATTCTGTGGGTCCAAGCCAAGGCGGAACGGGACATGAAAACCACGAACCAGGGAGGGAAGCAAGGAAGGGGCTTGGTGTTGCTGGAGGGATACTAGACGCTCCCAGGGATCAGCGGGAGAGATACGGATCTGCGGTTCAGTTAGGTAGGAAGAGGAGTCCAGCACCGAAAGCAAAGATAATATACATTAGAATGTCAGAAAAATCATGGAAAATGCAAGCTCTGCTAGGGACCTGAGCTAGCATCTACACAAGAATGAAGTTGCCCAGGCACCTCCCATAGGAAGTGAGAGCCATAAGAACCCTCCAGCCTCTCAGCGATTGGCTGAGAGGTGGTGTTAGAAAAGGATGTACTGGCCCTTTAAATTTGCTGAGAGCGGCGCACGCAACCTATGGGAGTTCCTGCAGAAACCAGGAATTGAGGAGGCAGGGGAGGCAGGGGAGAGATACAGAGGAGCCGGTGCGGACGGAGAGGACAGTGTGGGAGTGTGGGCCTGGTAAGTATGCCTGCAGGGTACAGGAGGATGCCAGTGGCCAGATGTGACCCAATCACCCTGCACCCTGAGGACGGGTCCCGCTGGCCGCAGGGTTACATTTGGCTTAAAACTGTGTCAATTCCCCTAAACATCAGGGCCGACGGGTTTAGGGGAATTGACGTGGTACATGGTGGCATCAGGGGTGGTGATGTCCGTAAGTTACTCTCACAACGAGAAACAAAGTGGATAGTGACATTGGACACAATGTCGCCTCGTGGTCTGAATGAAGACCTAAGTTTTGCGCCTTTTCTGTGACCACTGCTGCCTGGTGTTTCCGGCCTTTTTTGTACCTTAAAATTTATATAGTCAGAGTTATCTGACTTTTTTATATTTTTTACTATCTTTTAAAGGAGTTTTAGGTCCCTCCTCGGATCTCTGTGGATCAAACTACAGATGAGCAACCATCTCACCTGGAAGAGCTGAGGACGATTACTTAGTGCACCTTCCCTCTTGAAAATCCCACATTGGATCATGGAACGGACTTTGTGACTCTTTATAATGCATATACTTTTATGTGATGCTTGTACATGGAAGAGTTATCCAAATATATTCTATGATGTGTATGTGTAAGGAGGTCAGTGGGCTAATGAGTGATCGATGGGTGATGGCCCTCAGCAGTACTGATTTCACTGGCGCCCGCTCATATGGCGAGATCTCCTGCTCATGCACGCTGGCCCTGTGGACCTGCGCGCGCACGGTCGCTATGGTGACACGTCCCTGCGACTGTGCGGCCTGGCGTCGGCGTGGTGGGCGGTGCAGTGTCTCGTCACATGGGCCTGCGTCACTTCCGGTTGACACGGAGGTTGCGTAACGTCACTTCCGGTGACGTTACAAGGGGCCGCAGATAAAAACCGCTGATGGAGGGGCCACAAGCATCCCCTGATGAAGTGACCGTTACGGTTTCGGTCACGAATCGTGTTGGGGTCCTTTGGTCCGGACCACCTTCCCTCTCCCCACTGTGGCACCGTGCTGATGGCCACCGATGGCCCTGGTAATTATGGGAACTTGTAACATACATAGTTTTTAAGGTTGAAGGAAGACTTTAAGTCCATCTAGTTCAACCCATAGCCTAACATGTTGATCAAGAGGAAGGCAAAAAAAACCATGTGGCAACACTAAGCTCCACATTGGGGGAAAAAATTCCTTCCTGACTCCAGTTACGGCAATCAGACTAGTTCCCATTCTGTGCCTCCTATGCAGTTATCTCCTGGTATAGCCTGCCCTTGTGCCCGGCACCTGGTTGTACATTAGCAACTACTGATACATAGATTTTCCTCTTAGGGTTGTTTTAGAGATTTGGAACATGTGCTTAATTGCTATGTCTATGTTTACCCTAACCTTTCAACCTCTGTAAGAGGTCATGTATAAATATTTTGCATGTACATTAACGTATACGGGTCTCTGTGCAGACACCAATTGTTGATTGCAAATAGATGAGACTTACATCTCATTGGCACAGTTGTGTTGGTTAAATTGTATCCTCTATATGCCATATGCTTGCTATATGCACGGAGCACTTTACAACTCCCCTTCCTTGTTCCTTGTTCTTTGTTACCAAATAAAATACTTTATACTTTTGCACAACTAAAGCCTATACTCCTTTTCTATGATCTAAATGTTAGTGGAGTAGCTTTGGAAGTATGACCCCTTATGACAGTGTGTTATACTTCCTACTTTTGGAAAATTATATTATAATCATTTTCAGAAGGGTAAAAGGAAAAGTGGACCATACAATTTGTTGTGCAAATTTTTTTGAGTACACAAATACTCCATATGTTGTGGAAAACTACTGTTCGTGCACATGGCAGGGCTCAGAAACGATGGGGCGCTATTCAAACTACGATTTGGCAGGAATAGACTACTGGATCACAAAAAAAACAGTATAACAAATGTGTAGAAATACTCCGCTGTGAAAGGTAATAATAAAAAACAAATGCTAGTAACTGTTAAAAACAGGGTATTTAGTTAATACATTTTTTGCAAAAAATGTACAAAGCCGTTCTACCATCGTCAAGGTAACCCATATCAGAACGGTCCCTATCTAAATTATTTAACACCTGATCCTATGTGAACATACCTATAGATGCAGGACGCAGAAGGGCCAGAATCCAATATGGACATGGTGCAGCAGGTGACACTTTATGTGCCTGGCTGAGTAAGGAAGGGATGGGGGCACTTCCTAACTTGCATAACAAGAGACTAATTGAACACTTACAGCTGAGCCAAAGCACAAAGTGAACAAGTCTGTAAGGCCTTTTTTCACACATCCGTACCTTCGGCACGTGTGCGGTCCGTGCTGACACATGCCAGAGACAAGGACTTATAGGGTCACATAATCCCCTATGGCCCCCCTTCACATGTCCGCTATTCCGCTGGAACCATGCCTCTGTGTGGAGCAGACACATGGTGATGCCAGTCTTATACTTATTCACATATTGACTGTTTTGACTGAGCTCCCATTATATATAATTTTCCCTTTTCTCCTTCCCTTAGTCTGGTAGCCACACTAGGACACCATTGTGAGGTCCTAACACACACCTGATTCCTGTTTTTAATTACATCCATGCAGTGGCGGATTATAATGAGGTCATTATGGGCTTTTGCCCCGGGCCCAATGGTGTTGGAGGGCCCACACAGCCCAGGGGAATAAATGTCCCCATTATAATCCACCACTGCTGCGCCGCAGCCCGCCGCCAGCCCGCCACACACTGCACATTCCTTTATCAAGTACAAGCAGTTTCACTGACCGATGTGACGTCATGTGAGTCACGCTCACGCTCCGCCCCTTTCTCCTCCCACCAACCGTCTAGACTACACGTCATGACGTGTGATGCGATGTGCGGAGGAGGACGTTTAGAAAACACTGCGCGGTGAAGACACACTCGCCTACTACCTCAGTTGGGGGGCCATTTGTGCGGCTGTGCCACCCAATGAGGTTCTAGTGGTGGCTGCTGCGACAGTGAGGACCGGAGTTACCTTACCTGTGCCATCCAGTGAGGTTCTGGCAGGCAGGTAACAGGTGGCAATGGCAGCATGTGGTCAAGAGATACTGCTATGATGAAGTGACTGAGGAGGTTCTGGTGGAGGGGAGGGAGGGAGGGAAGGTGGTCAACACAGTAGTTACCCCTATGCCTTCCAGTGCTGTTCTGGCAGAGGAGGAAGAGTGGCCCAGACAGTTACCTCAGGTAACTTATCTGTACCATCCAGTGAGATTCTGGTGGAGGGGGGGAGGGCTGGAAAGTTACCTATGCCAGTGCCACCCAGTGAGGTTCTGCAGGAAGGAGGTTCTATAGACCATAATGTGCTCATCATCACTAGGTGCTGCTCCTGACCATAATGTGCTCCTCATTAGGTGCTACAGTAGCACCTAATGAGGAGCACATTATGGTCAGTAGTAGCACCTAATGAGGAGCACATTATGGTCAGTAGTAGCACCTAATGAGGAGCACATTATGGTCAGTAGTAGCACCTAATGAGGAGCACATTATGGTCAGTAGTAGCACCTAATGAGGAGCACATTATGGTCAGTAGTAGAACCTAATGAGGAGCACATTATGGTCAGTAGTAGCACCTAATGAGGAGCACATTATGGTCAGTAGCACTGCTACTGACCATAATGTGCTCCTCATTAGGTTCTACTGTCTGATGTGCTCTTCACTAGGTGCTGATTACTATAATGTGGTCCTTGTTATATGCTGCTGACCATGACGAGCTCCTCAGTAGGTGTTGCTGACCATAATGTAGTTGGTCTAGTGATCATTGGGTGGGGCGAGGGGTGCTGAGGTTATTGGGGGAACAGATTTCATTCAGATTTGCAACGTTCTACATTGTGTTCATTACGTGATATAACGTCCCCTTCAGACCATTCCTGACTCCTGCCCTGCTGTTGCCTGCAGGGAGTGTAGAAATAGAATAGAAATACTGTTTTACCTCAGTATTTGTAAGGCCTCGTGCACACGCTGATTATTTGGTGAGGTTTTACCTCAGTATTTGTAAGGCCTTGTGCACACGCTGATTATTTGGTGCGGTTATACCTCAGTATTTGTAAGGCCTTGTGCACACACTGAGTATTTGGTGCGGTTTTACCTCAGTATTTGTAAGGCCTCGTGCACACGCTGAGTATTTGGTGAGTTTTTACCTCAGTATCTGTAAGGCCTCGTGCACACGCTGAGTATTTGGTGAGTTTTTACCTCAGTATTTGTAAGGCCTTGTACACACGCTGATTATTTGGTGCGGTTATACCTCAGTATCTGTAAGGTCTTGTGCACACACTGAGTATTTGGTGCGGTTATACCTCAGTATTTGTAAGGCCTTGTGCACACACTGAGTATTTGGTGAGTTTTTACCTCAGTATTTGTAAGGCCTCGTGCACACACTGAGTATTTGGTGAGTTTTTACCTCAGTATTTGTAAGGCCTTGTACACACGCTGATTATTTGGTGCGGTTATACCTCAGTATTTGTAAGGTCTTGTGCACACGCTGAGTATTTGGTGAGTTTTTACCTCAGTATTTGTAAGGCCTTGTACACACGCTGATTATTTGGTGCGGTTATACCTCAGTATCTGTAAGGTCTTGTGCACACGCTGAGTATTTGGTGCGGTTATACCTCAGTATTTGTAAGGCCTTGTGCACACACTGAGTATTTGGTGCGGTTTTACCTCAGTATTTGTAAGGTCTTGTGCACACGCTGAGTATTTGGTGAGGTTTTACCTCAGTATTTGTAAGGCCTCGTGCACACGCTGAGTATGCACTCAGACAGCACTCGCAAGCCACACTGACAAAAAGTCAGATGACACTCATCCGACTCTCGGATCCGTGAAAGAGTATGGACACACATGCGAGTGAAAAAACGCTCCAATTCATGGATCCGAGAGTCAGACGAGAGTCATCTGACTTTTGGTCAGTATGGACACACATGCGAGTGGAAAAAATGCTCCAATTCACTGATGCGAGTGGGACAAGTGTGATCCGAGTTTTGCTCAGTGTGGCTTGCGAGTGCTGTCAGTGTGCAATCTGTTTTTTTCCTCAGCAGCTAGTTACTGTATAATCATTTACAGGAACATGTTGTACAATTGTCTGAGCTACGGAATGGTAATGTATCAATTAAAACTCGCATCAGACTCGAATGTTGTGAGTGCGGTCCGAGTGCGGTGCGTCTTTTTTGTCGGACCCATAGACTTGCATTGGCGAGTCTTGTCCGTGACTCGCATAGAATCGCCACATGTTGCGATTGATTCACAATCCAAGAATCTGCTGCGGAAAAAGCGTATGAGACTCGGAAATGTGCTCTGGACATTAGTTAACAGTGGTCCGAGAGCACTGCGATTTTTCGGCACAGTAAACTCGGCCGAGTTTCACTGATGTGTGTCCGAGCCCTTAGGGTATGTGCCCACAGGACGTTTTTGCTGCGGTTTCTGCAGCAGAAAACCATTGGTTTTATGGTAATTTATGCTAATTTGTTCCTGCGGTTTTGATTTCCAGCAAAACCAATGTATTTCACAGAAACTCTGTGCCCACGCATTGGTTTTGCAAGTGTCAAGAACTGTCAAATACCTGCGTTTTTGGTGCGGATGGGAAAGAATTGACTTGTTAATTATTTTCCTATGTTTTTGCTAAAGTCAATGGAAAAAACGCAGGAAAAACGCAGCTAAAAAAACGCAGTTAAATCGCACATAAAACGCGCAAAAAACGCAGACAAGATCATAGCTAATCTCCTGTCAAGGACTCTAGGATCCTCAGGTTTTGCGCTTTTACTTGAATACACAAACATTTCGTGACAGGTTCACTTTAAATATTATTGTATTGCTTTACAGGTGTGCACTGCACAATGGCAACATACACAGTAAATTATGGTGTTTTTGCCTACAGGTACTTTTAACCATTGTCATGGCTCAAAATCAATGAAGACTGTTTTTCAAGTCTGGAAAAGGCAAAGGTAGATTTTCTAGGTATTTCTCTTCTTTGTGTCTGTGTCATGATGCTCATGTTATTTTTGTCTATAGGAACTACTGGAACTCTTCAATTGTCATTATTGCATTATTGAAGCTATAAAGGACTAATTTTGTCCCAAAAAAACTGTACGTTTTTATGTGTAATGTTATGTGCCCCGTCTGCGTTTCTGCTACATATTTTTGCTGCGTTTTATACACTAAAAACATATGTCAATTGTTGGCGCTTTTTGGCGCACACTTTCTGCCATAGGGCCCATTATAACTGCTGGAATTATGCATCACCATTCAGACCATGCGCAATTCCAGCAAGTATGATGGCGGCGCTGCAGGAAATTATGCCACATGGAGGAGGAAGAATCCTGTGCTCCTCCCCTGTTTAACAGGTTTGACAGCCTTTTGGCTTTCGCAGTGTATATTAATACACTGCGAAATCTAAAAGGCTTGTCAAACATGTCAGACGGGGGAGCAACACAACATTCTTACTCGTCCATGTAACATCACTTGCTCCTGCGCTCTTGCAGGAGAAATGCGGCTGTGGGAATGCACTGCGTTTTTTTAACTGCGCCAATGAGCGCGGCCACAAAACGCGCCCCCAAAAGCGCAGGAAATGCACACCGTGGGAACGTCACCTAACAATTGTTTTGTGATGTCTATTTTTTTGAGAGTCTCGTTCTCCCATTAACGTTATCCTTTTGTGGCCTTTTATCTACAGGAACTTCTCTCATGACTTGAATAATTAAGGGAAAAAGGGATAAGGAGGCAAGACAAAGAACAAAGCTGCTGCAGAAAGACAAAGCTGAAGAGGAACAGAGATACAGCAACTTTCTTGTAAGTGTATGCTCATGCCACATACATACACACACCAAAGCCATTAGGTGTACACAGATTTTAGAAACTTATAGATCTTGCTTTATTTCTTTTAGGCATTCACTACTCAAGTACATACGATTGTGCGCTTCCTCTGCAAAGTACCAGCCAAACTGTAAGTTCTTGACAAAACACATACCCACAGGCTGACACAGCACCCATCTTTAGTTTACTAAATTATTCTCTTACACTGTATCATCCTCTGCCCTTAGATGCATGCTTTACACAAATCGGGTGCTCAGAAAAGAAAAGAGCTGCGACAGAGAACTCAACAAATGCATGAAGAGGTGTCCAAATTTCCCAAGTTATACACTTTCTTTAAAGGGAACCTGTCATCTAATTTTAAGCCCCTACACTATCTCTAGCTGTCCCTACACCTTCCTAGCAGCTCCCTATCTCTCCCTTTCTTATCTAAAGTCTCCCTATGAAAGAAGTGTAAAATAAGATAAAACTTACTGCAGTCCCCGTAGTTAGGGGACTGGGTAGGCGTGGCCACGCTTCCACAGCACTCCTCCATGTTGTAATGCACGCCCCGCTGGGCGGCATTATTCAGGGCCCTCTCTGCCCCCATGTCTTTATAATCTGCCGCCATGTTTGTAGTTCTAAGCACCGGCCGGACGTCACTTCCGGTGCGGTGCATTATGGGACCGGTCACGTGATCGGCCCTAGTGCATTATGGGGCCGATCACGTGACCGGCCCGGCTTCAGTAAGCGCAGTAAGCGCATTTTACACTTCTTTCATAGGGAGACTTTAGATAAGAAAGGGAGATAGGGAGCTGCTAGGAAGGTGTAGGGACAGCTAGAGATAGTGTAGGGCCTTAAAATCAGGTGACAGGTTCCCTTTAAAAAGAAATCTACAGAATCTGATGAGCCAAGTCAAAGTGATGTAAATAACAACAGCTGTCATAAATATACATCTCCGACTGCATGTCACTCATCTGATGACACAAATTCTTTGATTATATTACCCCGAAAACCAGATGGAGAGACAGAAAATGTAATTGATAAAATTGAGCATGCTCAGGAAGGGGTGGAGGCTGTTTCAGAGTGTTCATCAGATATTGGGCTGTGGGGTGGAACACATTTCAAAAGAAATGCAAGAATATTGTATTGCTAAAGGAGCTCCTTTTTTCCAAAACTCTGAGGCAGATTTACACAACTCTGCTGTCCTTACCACTGGTAACTATCATAGGTACTGTAATAAAAAATACTTTGCACATGTAAACCCCAAAACTAATGAAATTTCATCACGAAATTGGCTATGCTATTCACCATCTCAAGGCAAATTGTTCTGTTTTCCATGTAAACTGTTTTCTAGCAAGCGTTGTGCATTTACATATGGTTTTAATGATTGGAAACATGGTGAGGACAGGTTAGTTAGGCATGAATGTAGTGAGATCCACAAGCAAGCTGTCCTGTCAGTAGTGAGCAGACAACAGACAACATCTCGGTTAGGCTGGGGTCACACATAGAAATCCGTTTTTGGAAGTCCTTTTCATCACCAATCCGTTTTTTATAGGGTGCTTTTTGTGTCTCCTGCACTCCTGAACGTTTTTGGACTTTTCATTAAAAAAACGCATGCGCGAACGCATGCGCAAACGCAAGTGCCAAATATGGCATGCGTTTGCGCATGCGTTTCCCATAGGGCCCCATGTTAAAAAAAAACGCATGAAAACGCATGCGTTTTTTAACTGATGCCAAAAACGCTGTTTACTGCGTTTTTGGCTCAAAAACGGACAGGGCAATGTTTTGAGCTCCAGAGAAAAACGCACAGGGTGTTTATTACACCCAATGCGTTTTTCTGTCAGTTTTTGGACTTAGAAAAAAAAAATTACAAAACTGAAGCCAAAAACTGACTGAGGGCTTATGTGTAACCCCAGCCTTAGACAGTCAGGTGCTTTTGCAAATGGAAAGCGACAAAAATATACTGGCGTAAAGTCTTAAAGAGATCCCTTTCAACTATAATGTTGCTTGCTGAAAGAGGGCTTCCTTTTAGGGGGAAAAATGAAACAATTGGTTCTTCTCACAATGGGAATTATCTTGGGTTCATGGAAGTAATGGCGAATGTGGATGAATTCCTAGATGAACATATAAAGCTACATGCAAATAAAGGCAGGGGGCATACATCTTACTTGTCTTCGACTGTGTGTGAGGAACTGATCCAGATTTTAGGAACCAATGTCCTCTCACTTATTGTGCAAGAATTGAAGAAAGCTACATTTTATTCACTGTCTGTGGATTCTACACCAGATGTTTCTCACTGTGACCAACTAACATTTATTGTCCGTTATGTTTTGCCTTCTGGACCTGTAGAAAGATTTTTAGAATTTATTCCTGTTATTGGTCACACTGGCCAACAAATAGCAGAGTTGATTGTTGGTATTCTATCTAAAAACGATATCAATATTAAAGATTGCCGTGGCCAGTCTTATGATAATGCTGCCAATATGAGTGGAAAATACAATGGGGTCCAAACACATGTCAGGAATGTATGTCCTTATGCCACATTCATTCCTTGTGCGGCCCATTCCCTTAACCTGGTGGGGAAAAATTGTGCTGAAAGTATTCCAGAAATTTTCAGATTTTTCATTGTTTTGGAACAACTTTATGTCTTTTTTTTCATCTACTGGGAGATGGAGAGTGCTGGTAGACAAACTAAAACCCCTTGGGCTACCAGTTGTGAAACAGCTTTCTGCCACAAGGTGGTCCCCAAGATATGAGGCAGTTTTGGCTTTGTACAAAGGTTACGATCCAATATGTAATCTTTTACACAGCATGACTACAGATCCAGACTTCAGTTCATGTAAAAATGAGGCAGAGGCTTTGGGTGAGAAGTTAAGTGAACTTGATTCAACCTTTATTCTCGTGGTGTGGCATGCAATTTTGGATGGGTTTCATAAAACCAATTTGTCCCTTCAAGAGGCAGGTCTAAATTTAAATACTGTTGTGGCTTTACTTCAGTCTTTGTTAGACTTTGTCAAGAGTCTGAGAGAAGAATTTGATAAATATGAAAATGAGGCTGTCAACATTTGTGGCCATAATATGTATAATTCTTCGGTACGTCGATTTCGGCAGAGAAATCGGCAGTATGATGATGGTAACTCCGAAGCAATTGTGTTAACCCCAAGGGATAAATTCAAAATTAAAGTTTTTTTTTGTCTTATAGACAACCTAATGAGTGGCCTGAGTCAACGTCTTGGAGCATATTCAGATGTTTGCTCCAAATTTGGCTTTTTGTCTAATTTGTCAAAACTTTCTCCATTGGAGATTAAAGAGGCTGGAAGCAAGCTTGTTCGTTCATATCCTGAAGACCTAATGCCTGGTGCGACCGAAACAGAGCTAGTTCAGTTTTCAAAATTTTTATCCACCTCCTTTATAAGAGAGAAGACAGGAAAAAATGAATTGTCCGAACTGAATTTGTTCCTACTGCTACACGAACATAATTTAACTCAGACATTTTGTAACACTGAAATTATACTCAGGATATATTTGAGTATTATGGTATCAAACTGTACTGGCGAAAGGTCTTTTTCCAAACTCAAAAGAATAAAAAATAAGCTTAGGAGCCAAATGGGCCAAGAGCGGTTAAATCACCTTTCTCTTTTAAGCATTGAATGCAAACTTTTGAAAACCCTTGACGTATCCATAATAATTGATGAATACAGCGCAAAGAAATGCTGGAAAAAACTGTGTTAATTTAGGCTAAAAAATAGCCATATTGAGGGTTTTACATTGCAATAACACATAAATTAAAAGCGTTAAATCACCCAAAGCAGGAAGTTCATGACTATTAGACATGATTATAATGCATATAGAAATAACAAGGAGTGACGGGAATGTTTACTTTGGGAAAAGAATCCTGATAATATATTTGAGTAGTGTCTTTCATCAGACTTTTAGTCAATTACTTTCCATCATACAAAAGACTTTATCTAGTGTTTGGTATATTTTGTGTACTGTATTACACCATGTTCCAAATTATTATGCAAATGTTCTTTTTCTCTGATTTTCCTAAATGGTCGGTGCAAATGACAGTCAGTGTAATAAAAATCATCACCCGTTAGAGTATACATCGAGTTTTATAGAAGAAACCTCCTAAGGATAACAGTATAATCATCAAAATTTAAAAAAAAAATCTAAATGCCCTGTTCCAAATTATTAGGCACAGTAGAGTTTCTAAACATTTGATATGTTTAAAAGAACTAAAAATGCTGATTTGGTGAATTTGCAGCATTAGGAAATCACATTCACTGAAATAAAAAGCTATTTAACTCCAAAACAGCCTAACAGGCCAAGTTACATGGTAACATAGGAACCCTTCTTTGATATCACCTTCACAATTCTTGCATCCATTGAACTTGTGAGTTTCTGGAGAGTTTCTGCTTGTATTTCTTTGCATGATGTCAGAATAGCCTTCCAGAGCTGCTGCTTTGATGTGAACTGCCTCCCACCCTCATAGATCTTTTCCTTGATTATACTCCAAAGGTTCTCTATAGGGTTGAGGTCAGGGGAAAATGGTGGACACACCATGAGATTACCTCCTTTTTATGCCCATATCAGTCAATAACACAGAGGTATTCTTTGCAGCATGAGATGGTGGATTGTCATGCATCAAGATTATTTTGCTCCTGAAGGGATGTTTCTGTACTTTGCAGAGGTCATTTTCACACCTTCAGGAAGGTGAAGGGGCCTACCAGCGGGTTCCCAATGATTCTGGCCCAAAACATGACTCCTCCACCTCCTTGCTGACGTCGCAGCCTTGTTGGGACATGGTGGCATCCACCAACCATCCATTACTCTATTCATCTGGACCATCCACGGTTGCTTGACACTCATCAGTAAACAAGACTGTTTGAAAATTAGTCTTCATGTAAGTCTGGGCCTTCTGCAACCGTTTATGCTTGTGAGCACTGTTTAGGGGTGGCAGAATAGCAGGTTCATGCACCACAGCAAGCCTTTGAAGTATCCTACACTTCGAGGTTTGAGAGACTCTAGGGGCACCAGCAGCTTCAAATATCTGTTTGTTGGTTTGTAAGGCCTTTTTAAGCAGCTGCTCTCTTAATCCGATGAACTTGCCTGGCAGAGACCTTCCTTGTTCTGCCTTTATCTGCACAAATACGTCTGTGCTCAGAATCTGCCACAAATCTCTTCACAGTACGATGATCATGCATGTTTTTATGCAATATCTAATGTTTTCATCCCTTGTCCAAGGCATTGCACTATGTTGCTTTTCGGCAGCAGAGAGATCCTTTTTGTTTCCCATGTTACTTAAAAACTGTGGCCTGCCCAAATTTGTTGAACATTCATTTTTACCTTTATTGGGCTCACCTGACAAACTAATTATCACAGGGATCTGAGATTTATTTAAATGATCCAAAGAACCCTGAGACAGTCACATAATATATACCATGAATGGGTTTCATTGAAAAAAAACCAAAAACCCTATGACACTGAAAAAGAACATTTGCATAATGATTTGGAACACGTACTGATATACGGTAATTGAAACTATTGGTGCTGTGCTTGAGTTTAGATATTTTGAGATGATACTTGAACCTATAGTTTCTTGTTCTGACAGTTTTAGAAATGTGTAAATGTGTGTGTATAAGTAATATTTATATTATGCATTTGACACTTTGGTCATTGATATGACTGTATTGTAATGGAAATGTGACACTTTCAATGTTTTTTCCGCTGTTTTGAGTTGCACTTTTGATGAGAAACTTGTGAAAATTGGCAATAGTCTTGTTTACAGATTAAAATTGGCCTGTTCAACAGTATGACTTAGTATTTTTTTTCCTCTTCCTAACTGAAGGGTAAATTGACTAGATCAATGGATGTTTGACAGGTCATAGTTTCACTCTGCAACAATTTTTCTGAAATCTATTTCAGGTATATGATGACCCCACCCCCGTTACATGACCCCCCCATCACATGACCCCCCCATCACATGACCCCTCCCCCCCCGTCACATGACCGGGGGCCCACATAGTCTTAACTGCCCCGGGCCCTGGCTACCCTTAATCCACCCCTGCATCCATGGACATATAAGCCTATACACAGGACCTGACAGTGGAGGCTCCTTGAAGTGGGTGCAAGGCTTGATCCTTAGTGGTCACTATCGAGACTAAGACCTCTGATTTTCATATTTAGCACAGGGCAGTTTCTGCATTACATATATGCACAATACAGTTTGATCCTCTTTTCTCTAGTGCCACTCATTGATTTACATTTCTTATATTTATAGTAGTGTCACGGCAGATATCCTCCTTTTTTTTCTTTCTTTCTTTTTTTTTTCACACGGAAACATGTCCATTTTTCTGCGGAAGCACGGATCGCTTTTGGCCCAAATTGTCCTGCACACGGATGTTCACAGTGTGACATCCATATGCACAAACCACGGACAAAAGTTTCTATTGTAAAAATAAGGAATTTCATACTCACCTCCCTCCAGAGCTAACAGTTCCTCTCACCTTCAGGGCCGCTCATTAGGCTCATGAATTCACTTCACTGAGCCCAACAACGGACCAGAAGTGAGAAGAGCAGCAGTACTGGAGGGAGGTGAGTATGAAATGACAGGCTGTCCATGTGCTATCCACAAATACCACACGGATAGCACACATGTGTCACATGTCTGTGACACATGGATACATGCTCCTCCCACAAACGTGTAGAAATACTCTGCTGTGAAAGGTAATTATAAAAATCAAGTGCTAGTAACAGTATTAACAACAGGGTATTTAGTTAATAGTTTTTTGCAAAAAATGTACGAAGCCGTTCTACCATCGTCAAGGTAACCCATATCAGAACGGTCCCTATCTAAATTATTTAAAACCTGATCTTATGTGAACATACCTATAGATGCAGGATGCACAGGGGCCAGAATCCAATATAGACACGGTGCAGCAGACGGCACTTTATGTCCCTGGCTCAGTAAGGACTCCATTTGGTCTCTGTTTAGTGGTGTCCGGCTTTTTAAAGGTACTGTTGTGTTGGAATATGTTTAATGCAACAACTCCATTCCTGTATATGTAAGTGTTCTATTGCTAGGTTTGTGTATTGTCTATAAAGTTAGATGAAAAAAAAAAACACTCACAGAGGCTCACACACAGGAAAGACCATTTGACTGTATCCAGTTCCCTGTGTCTGTGCATGAGAGGAGAAGGAGCCTGCTGATGCTGCACAGAGACACTTATGATATGTACAGTTGTGGCCAAAAGTATTGACACCCCTGCAATTCTGTCAGATAATACTCAGGTTCTTCCTGAAAATGATTGCAATCACAAATTCTTTGGTATTATTATCTTCATTTAATTTGTCTTCAATGAAAAAGCACAAAAGAGAATGAAGCAAAAAGCAAAACATTGATCATTTCACACAAAACTCCAAAAATGGGCCAGACAAAAGTATTGGCACCCTCAGCCTAATACTTGGTTGCACAACCTTTAGCCAAAATAACTGTGATCAACCGCTTCCGGTAACCATCAATGAGTTTCTTACAATGCTCTGCTGGAATTCTAGACCATTCTTCTTTGGCAAACTGCTCCAGGTCCCTGATATTTGAAGGGTGCCTTCTCCAAACTGCCATTTTTAGATCTCTCCACAGGTGTTCTATGGGATTCAGGTCTGGACTCATTGCTGGCCACCTTAGAAGTCTCCAGTGCTTTCTCTCAAACCATTTTCTAGTGCTTTTTGAAGTGTGTTTTGGGTCATTGTCCTGCTGGAAGACCCATGACCTCTGAGGGAGACCCAGCTTTCTCACACTGGGCCTTACATTATGCTGCAAAATTTCTTGGTAGTCTTCAGACTTCATAATGCCATGCACACGGTCAAGCAGTCCAGTGCCAGAGGCAGCAAAGCAACCCCAAAACATCAGGGAACCTCTGCCATGTTTGATTGTAGAGACCGTGTTCTTTTCTTTGAATGCCTCTTTTTTTCTCCTGTAAACTCTATGTTGATGCCTTTGCCCAAAAAACTCTACTTTTGTCTCATTGGACCAGAGAACATTCTTCCAAAATGTTTTAGGCTTTCTCAGGTACGTTTTGGCAAACTATAGCCTGGCTTTTTTATGTCTCGGGGTAAGAAGTGGGGTCTTCCTGGGTCTCCTACCATACAGTCCCTTTTCATTCAGACGCCGACGGATAGTACGGGTTGACACTGTTGTACCCTTGGACTCCAGGGCAGCTTGAACTTGTTTGGATGTTAGTCGAGGTTCTTTATCCACCATCCGCACAATCTTGCGTTGAAATCTCTTGACAATTTTTCTTTTCCGTCCACATCTAGGGAGGTTAGCCACAGTTTCATGGGCTTTAAACTTCTTGATGACACTGTGCACGTAGACACAGGAACATTCAGGTCTTTGGAGATGGACTTGTAGCCTTGAGATTGCTCATGCTTCCTCACAATTTGGTTTCTCAAGTCCTCAGACAGTTCTTTGGTCTTCTTTCTTTTCTCCATGCTCAATGTGGTACACACAAGGACACAGGACAGAGGTTGAGTCAACTTTAATCCATGTCAACTGGCTGCAAGTGTGATTTAGTTATTGCCAACACCTGTTTGGTGCCACAGGCAAGTTATAGGTGCTGTTAATTACACAAATTAGAGAAGCATCACATGATTTTTCTAACAGTGCCAATACTTTTGTCCATCCCCTTTTTTATGTAATACCAAAGAATTTGTGATTGCAATCATTTTCAGGAAGAAACTGAGTATTATCTGACAGAATTGCAGGGGTGTCAATACTTTTGGCCACAACTGTATATATACCTGATTCCACAAAGCCTATTATATCTGTGCCTGTTTATTGCTAATTAACGCTCTGTTCTGTTGTCAACACGCTTTGAGAATATCCTGAATGATCCGCTGCCAACATGCTGTCAAGTAATGCTTAAATTTGTGGGTGACAGCCCACACTAGTGCAAGGAATTAAATGAACTATTGACCCAGTAGTAGACTATGGTGCATACACTGCGCTGTCAGGGATCAGTCTCCATTAATAGTTAAAATGTAAAAGTGATTCTTTTATTACGCGTTAAAGAGCAATAATCTGCTCCTTCTTCAACTAAAACCACAATACAAATACATGTAAAGAAACAGCCCATATATATTATTCAATAGTATAGAAAGTAGAGCCGCACTCACCATTAGTTGATCTTGCAATTGTTTATTCTTAATTCAGTCCATGAAATATGAACATTAGCAAGGGAGGGGGTGCGGGGACGGAGGACGACGGCCTGCCGTTTCGCGGTCGTGTACCGTCGAAGCGGTACACGACCGCGAAACGGCAGGCCGTCGTCCTCCGTCCCCGCACCCCCTCCCTTGCTAATGTTCATATTTCATGGACTGAATTAAGAATAAACGATTGCAAGATCAACTAATGGTGAGTGCGGCTCTACTTTCTATACTATTGAATTGGATTTACTACACATGCCAGCACCGCCAGTGAAAGCTGCATAAGTCACAGGAGTGACAGCCCGATTTAGTTTAATACGTGGAGTGCCCGGTGTTATCTGCTTGCCATATATATTATTCCAATCATGAGGTCACAGACTTCCCATAAGAAAAAAGCTTCAAACCTCAAATCAGCTGACACAAAATATCTCTACTGTAAAAAAATAAAATGTAACATCCTAAAAAGCAAATGTGAATGATGTGATCTTATTTGTGTCGAAAAATTGTGAAATTTTTATCTTGTTTCAGAAAAGAAAGGAAAGTCAAGACAAAAATAAAAAAAAGATTTTTCTTCTTTTTTTCTTCTTTCTTTTTTTTCCTTTGTTTTTTGTTTTTTTTCTTCGGTTTTTCTGTTTTCATTTTTGCTTTATTGTTCTTTTTTTCTTTTTTACTTTCTTCTTTTTTTCTTTGTTTTTTTTTTTCCCTTTTTTGTTTTTTCTCTTCTTTTTTGTTTTTTCTGTATTGTTCTTTTTTTCTTTTTTTCTTGTTTTTTTTTTTTTCCTTTATTGTTCTTTTTTTTGTTTTATTGTCTTTGTTTTTGTTTTTTTTCCATATTATTCTTTTTTGTGCACCCCTACGAGACGGTTGCCACAGGAACACCTGGTGCAGGGAGGGATTTCCACATCAGGTAAACTTACACATGCAACACCTTCCACTCCAGGACTGAAGGGGGAGCTCTTCTTGCCGACTTCAGGCAAGGTCCCCTATAAATTCAGGACCGGGGGAGAAGTTAGGCAGTTCAATACGGAGTAGTACTGAGGAAGACAAATGGTGAACAGAGCCCCGCTAGTCCCGTACCACAGGGAAGCCTAGCCAGTGTAAGGGACCCAAGAGTGGGGGTCGGAGGCAAGGCAAGGAACAGAAAGTGGGGGCAAATAAACCATACAAGTTCACCCCAGGAAAACACCAAAGCAACCCGGACGCCGGAGTCTGAGCCTGCACGAGTCCAGTTAGCCCAGCAGAGAACACCGGAGGACCAGGGAGACTTCAGTCCCCTGGCAGCACTTATAACACAGCACCACACAGAACCAGGGACCGCAGAGGAGACAGCAGTGCCCAAGAAGGTTCACCTTGCCTGCTATACAAGTGAGGAACACGAGGGAGGTCTGGTCAGGATTGCGACAGGCCAGGACTTAAGGTACACACACACAGCACAGAGCAGGCCTCATAACTCATTGGGTGTGGAAATCCTGAACTGCCACCCGACCACCTGGACTGTACCCTGGATATAACCTTGCTCATCACATCCGTAAAAGGTAAAGAAACAACTTCAGGGTGTGTGTCCATCATTGCGGCTCAGATCCTGCCCTCCTATAGACTGTGTGCCAGCACCTCTACTTGCAGAGCCGCCTCCCTGTGTGAGTTCTCCATTTTTCCATTACTGCCCCAGGGATCGCGCTCCACCTACGGGGAGCGTTACCAACTAGCTGCCTCATCACCATCCCCGGAGGACTGCAGCAGCGCCGGTATCATTATCGGATACTGTGGGTGGCATCACAATACACTTTTTATTTTATTTTTCCCCTTTTTCAGCCACCACCAGGACCACTGGCCCGGGCACAGGCCGCCCATGACATCCCTGTGAACTACAACGCCCGAGACCGAGTCCACAAGGCCCTGGGGCGGGTCAGCTTTTTTTTGTTTTTTTTTTTCATTTTTTTCTTTATTGTTTTTTTTTTTTTTACTTTCTTTTTCCTTTTTTTCTGATACAAGATAAAAATTTCAACACACATAAGATCATGTCATTCACATTTGCTTTTTATGATGTTACATTTTATTTTTTTACAAAAGAGATATTTTGTGTCAGCTGATTTGAGGTTCGCAGCTTTTTTCTTATGGGAAGTCTGTGACCTCATGATTGGAATAATATATATATGGACTGTTTCTTTACATGTATTTGTATTGTGGTTTTATCTGAAGAAGAAGCAGGTTATTGCTCTGAAACGCGTAATAAAAGAATCATATTTGCATTTTTACTATTATTAGAGACTGATCCCTGACAGCGCAGCGTATGCACCATATTCTACTACCGGTTCAATATTTCTCATCATAGTGGCTGCACCGGTCGTGGATAAACGCAATCAAAGTTGGTTGTGGCTCTCTTCCAGGTGAGCAGCAAATCACTAAAAATCACCTTATCTTCTTAACGTTAAGACCCTATTTGCGATTTTTTCTCTTCCAGCCTGATTTTATTCAACGTAAATGGACTGTAATTCTCATCATTTCTTCCAGTTGGTCGGGGGGATCTGCTGGCATAGGCAATGACTCTTTGTCATCTTGGATTTGGGATAGTACTGCACCTAATCCCATGTGGGTGGCATCTGTATACAGGTGGAAGGGCATGTTGTAATCTGGATAGGCAAGGCCTGGGGCATGGGTTAACTTCATCTTAATTTCCTTTAAGGACTGTTCTAGCTCTGTGAGAAGTGAGCTGCTGATTTGATTACAGTCGATTCTTCTATTCTTGGCAGGGGGTACACATCTATGTGGGTAATGTTATTGAGCTTGCAATAATCCACACACAAACGAATACTCCCATCCTTCTTTGTAAGGAGCACAATTGGCACAGCCCAAGGACTGTGACTGTCCGTAATCACATCAGCATCTTTCATTTCTTGTATCATCTTCATAACTGGCTGGTACATGGATGGAGGTATAGGTCTGCACCTGTCTTTAATTGGAGGATGAGAACCAGTGGGGATGGAATGTTTGATCGTACTGACTCCCAAAGTCAAAGGCAAACTTATTGAATGTATCTTGGTACTCTTGGGCAACTCATAGTGCTCCGTCCTTTTGCGTGAGGGGGATCTCTTCAGTACCAATGTTGAGCTCTTGCCACCATCCCTTCTTAGTTTCTGGGCTTGGAGAATTTTCCACTTGGGTAGAACATTGAGGCACTTGGAGGATATCTTGATAATTGAGCCTACTCACTTTTGCTAGAGTAGTATATTTGCGCAGGGTCACAGCTTGGTCTCCACAGTTTATAAGATGCTCCGGGTTATGATAGCCAAACTTCTTGCTTCTACAATGACTGTATCATCTTTGTATTCCATTGGTTCCATAAGGACTTCATAGTTCTAACCTTGTAGACCCATCTTAGTTTTGCATCACACCATAGTTTCTGTACGAGGTTACAGGACTACAGGCCTGGAGTCCATAATCCTGATAGGGCCAATTTCCACTCTGGAATTAGTGAATTTATGATGACTAATGAGAAGGCAAAGTGTTTTCTGAATAGAGGCCTTGGTCAGGTAACTCAGCTCTGCCAGCTTTAAAGGTAGCTTCGCAGTAGCCCACTTGAGGAATAGGTTGTCCATTGTTAGCTATAATATTAAGGTCAGTGGTGGTAATTCTTGTTCACCCACTCAGGGTCATCATTCTCCTCCCGAGAGTTGGTCCTTGGCCTCAGGAAATTCTAGTTTAAAAGCCGGCGCTCTCTTTCTATATGGCCACTGCGGTTGCATCTCCGGTAACTTGGCTGACCTTGGGAATCTAATTTCTCAGTACGTCTCCTCCCTGTCCTATAATAGTTGTTCCGGGGACTGTAGGGTGGAAAGTTCTGGATAAAGGAAGGATTGTCCTCTAGACTAGGTTGGTGCTTCAACTCCTTTACTTCTTTGCACAGGATTGTAAGGCTTTTGGTTAGTTCAGCAACTTGACCTCCAAGCTCTTCAGTAGGGTCTTGTACCTAATGGCGAGCACTCTGAATAACA